>NBSA01000011.1:638317-657126 GCA_002916415.1 Talaromyces borbonicus
GGGGGGGGGGGGGGGGGGGGGGGGGGGGGGGGGGGGGGGGGGGGGGGGGGGGGGGGGGGGGGGGGGGGGGGGGGGGGGTAGATCAACCAGTGCCCGAGTTCTCATTATTTCAAAAAATGGCAGGCACCGAGGAATTCTTTCTGCTTGTGGTCTGTTTGTTGAAGAGCGACATGGCATGATTTCGTTGGCAGCGCACCATCCATATTAGGTGGATTGTGTGCAATGAACCTGGCCTGTCTGTATTTGATCGTTTCTTTCTTCCGGAGCACGAAATCATTTTCCCAATTCATCTCTAAGCACATCAACATCCAACTCCTCCATAACTCCCAAGACCACACCTAATGTCTCCATGAAACCATTCACGGAAACCCGGAGCATACGATTTGTCGTCGCACGATACGTCGTCTCCAGCACGTTCTTGCTACTATCAGTTTCTGAGACATCGGGGTCTCCGTGTGAATTGTGGTCATGGCCGTCGGAATCGGGCGACTTCAATGCAAAACTTCGATGTACCAGGGGTGATAGCTCTTTGTCGACTTGAATGGCTTGTAAAGCGGCGCTTGCTAGGCGGTTGGTGGGGAGAGGGATGGAAATCACTCTTTTTGGATGTTAGCAACCGAACATTATCCATCGTTTGATGGATGAACTTACAAGGAATATGGGAACCTGGTCTCCAATGAATCTGCTGCGGCCATGGCGAAAATTCCAATCTACGAAAAAATCTTGGAAGGGAATGGCAGGACGAAGGTTGTTGGGGTACCACGACGGAGAATTTGGAGATTGAGCAGGTGAGTCAAGGTCTTCTGTGACGATGTCCAAAAAAGGTAAGGTGCGGGGCCATCCTCAACCCTAACCCGACTCTTTCCACCAACTGGTCTAAGACAGCCCAACAACAGTGGAACTAGCCAGCATGATGCATAGATATTTTCAATAAATTCATCAAGATATGAGCTAGGAGTCCCTTTCCAAACAGTGAAGTCGAAGTACACAACGATTAGGTAGAAGAAGCTGGAGGTTCACGGGTCCACCTGTTCATGGAAGATGCTCAGCGCTCATCCAAGTTCTAACCTTGGAAGGTGATATATATATTTTGACCTACGTCCACGGGTACCTACCTAGGTAGGCACCTAAGCAGCCCTGGAGACATCAAGTAATCCGGAAATGGGTGTTAGGTAGAAGCTGCCCAGTACCTAATACGGTGGGATATTCTTCGCTTGTATTCCTAGGTACAAACTTGCGAATCAACTACCTGGAAATCCCCAAAGCCGAAAAGAAAATTGCTTGTTCGAGGTCAAGTTGAACTATGTAAAAAAAGCAGCTATGCCCCGCTTCACGGATGCCAAATACTTCCAAGGTTCTCGATGAGGTATATGGGTAGTAGTCAAATAAGAGAATATATTTCCTGCAATCGATCAAATTGGTTTTCCACCGCAAGACCTGTTCAAGATCAATCTCTTGTTTAAACTTGGCCAGGGGGGAAACACGCGTGAGGTCATCGAGAATGCGATGGATCAATCATTCTAGCATAATTTGTTGATTGCGTATTACCGAACGGACTGTGTCCAGGATCCGATATTTACATGAAGGTACAGGAGATGCTATCTTTGATTGAGTTAGGAATAATAATAATAATGAAAGAAATGAAAGATATTGAAGATATTCAAGATATTGAAGATAATTGAAGATGAAGAGAGAAATTGATGAAAGAAAAAGAGTGAAAAAGCCGGTGCCTGCGATATGAGGCACCACTACCGTTGTCTGGTCAACCGCGGTGCGCTAAGCCGTAACAAGCAAGGCCTGGTCGCCCGGCCAATCAGCAGCCGAGTCAGCTGTGTTATGATGCTTGTTGTGGCTCGGGCATAATTCTTCATGCTGCAAAAACAACAAATTTCTTCTATTACTTCCTCTTCTACTTATCTCACTACATTGCTCTGTCCAGACACTTCCTCTTTTACTTCACCTTTTATCCTCCTCAACCATCCTCCTGTATCTCATTGTCAACCGCTAGCTGCAATTGTTGATGCTCCTCTTACATCGCACTTCATAGAGATTATCATTACCCGGCTACCCCCCCCAGTCCGTCGATCGAACAATCAATCCATTGCGAATCTAGATGCGAGGTGGTTGTGCCATACATGTTGAGTAGTCGATTACAACTTTTACCAAAAGATTCCTTCTCTGGGGATCTGCTCGCATTACTATCATTTCAGACCGTGCCGTGAGAAAACACAGTCAAATTACTTCTTGCGAGCTTTTTGATCGCCGTCGGCCGGATCCCAAAATGCCATCACACGCATCTCCGACTCACGGGCAAGTCATCGAATATATTCAAGGTAAATTCAAAACAGCTTGAGCTGTATGACGCACCGGAGACTCAAGCTGATTTCGCGCTTCCAGATCGATTGTATCTTGCCTCCTACTCTTCCGAGCCTGATCGCCATGCCCCGTTCCCTTTTCCAGTCCAGGCGCAGTCCCCCTCAAAGCGCTCCGCAAAGGCATCACAGAGCCCTGTGAGACCTACGAAGCACAAACTTCCTGTGTACTTCACAGTCGACGATACTCTGCTCTACAATGCCTTCCACGCAGATTTCGGCCCATTGCACATCGGCCACCTGTATCGGTTCGCCGTGCATTTCCATGAAATTCTTGGAGACCCCACGAACTCCGAGCGACCGGTGGTTTTCTACAGCAAACCGGATCCGCGAAGCCGCGCCAACGCAGCTTGCTTAGTTGCCTGCTACATGGTGCTCATTCAGTCCTGGCCTCCTCATCTCGCCCTAGCACCGATCGCTCAAGCTGATCCTCCATATATGCCTTTTCGCGATGCAGGCTATAGTCAGGCCGACTTTGTCCTCAATATTCAGGATGTAGTATATGGAGTGTGGAAGGCCAAAGAAGAGTCCCTGTGTGGACTGAAAGATTTTAGTCTCGAAGAGTGAGTCCAGCAGCAAGAAAGGTGTGCAACAATAGCTTTGACACTAACACGTCTAGATACGAGCGTTTTGAGCGAGTCGACATGGGAGACTTCAATTGGGTCACACCGAATTTCATAGCTTTCGCTTCGCCCCAGCAACAGCCCGTCGCTCCCATTCCTGCCAATACTCCAGAGTACGCAGCTCTGCCGTCAACCGCCTCTGAAGTCTTGGGTTCTAGGCTACCGGTGCCGTTCAAAAACGTCTTGACGCACTTCTCGTCCCGAGACGTCGGTTTGGTTGTCCGACTCAATTCGGAGCTGTACTGTCCTTCATATTTCACCGCGCTTGGCATCAATCATATCGATATGATCTTCGAAGACGGAACATGTCCACCTCTTCCCTTAGTGCGCCGCTTCATCAAGATGGCGCACGAAATGATCACTGTCCAGAAGAAGAGCATTGCTGTCCATTGCAAGGCAGGGCTCGGTCGCACAGGCTGCTTAATTGGCGCCTATTTAATCTACCGCCATGGATTCACCGCCAATGAAATCATAGCTTTCATGCGATTCATGCGTCCTGGTATGGTGGTGGGACCGCAACAGCACTGGCTTCATCTCAACCAAGGTGCCTTTCGTGAATGGTGGTTTGAGGACACGATGCGAGAGAAACTGGCGTTAGCTGCCCCCGTGACACCCGGTCGGCAACTCACTAAGCAGCGCTCGAGCAACGGACAAGTTGTCACACCACCACAAAATAACAGCCACGCACGGCGCTCTGCACTTGGAGAAATTGATAACAACGAAGCGTCCTCGAGTTACACTACTGATGAGAACCTCCCCGCCCCGACCCCCGGTCAACCACGCAAATCGCACCGCAAGGATTCGCGCCATCACCCGTATGCGCGTAACGTGTCCGGACCGTTAGCTGTTGCGGCTGAGAGCGACAAACCCGCTTCTACCAGCAAACGTACCGCCCGCGCCCCTCAAGAACTGGCTGAAAGTGAGGAAGAGATGCAGATGCGGCTTATGGCCAAACGAGCTTCACGTTCTCCTAGCGCTTCTTCCCCCAAAGCAAGAGCGATCAGCTACTCCACTACCGTCACAACAAGCTATGAAGTCCATGAAGATCGTGAGAACTGGGTTGAGACTGCGGTTGTTACTCAAAAAACACCGACAAGCTCCAAGAGTGCCATTACTATGAGCAAAATTCGTGCGAGCCCCCGACGAGTTACCGATAACAAAGGTGACGCAAAGGGTGTTCGTAAGATCAGTGGTCGCGTGGGCAGTATCGGAACGACCGCTTCCTCTACCAGGGTGAAGTAATCATGGCCGTGTACCACGCGCTATATGGTATGACCTTCTCACGACTTACGAATATGACACTATATACACATTTCTATTCCGCTCTGCGTTCTTCGTCATAGGCTGCGAGGAAATTATTCTTCTGTCAATCTATAGATACTTGCAACCTTTACAACAAAAATCAGATTACACTGGGTCATTGACTATTCTGGCGGTACATCGCTCGGTCCAGGCTTGATCAGGGCAGGGGGGAGGCTTTGGCGACGAAAGGCGTTTTTGGATTGCTTGGCGAACGGTGATTGTTCAATTCGGCCTTCTGCTAGGCAGTTGGTCTGTACATTTAATCTTCCTTTTCTTGCTCTTTTCTCTTTTTTTGATATTACAGGGAGCTAGTTTGTTTTGTGTGGGTTCATTCTGCATGGAGTTTGTTTGACTTGCTTTTCTTCTGGTCTGTTCCGCATACGAATTCGGGTCCCAGATGGGATTAAGAACAGCATTGTGCTTCTTTGAATCGATTGAATCAACAATACATTCTTATCTGCCTTTGATTTTTAAAATATTGGAGTAGATGCGGGCGCTTCGTTATGTCGAACCAACCCCGATAATTAGATCAGTATTCTCGACGAATATCATAGGATTACAATCCTTCTGCCGCAGACATGCAGGTACCCTACACCTCATCTGTGTTAGCAGCGGACAAATTTGAAGGAGAAGAATACTTTCGAGGTTCAAAGACAGAAAAGAAGAGCACTGGTGGAGGGCCGACATACCATCAATCTGCAATCCCTCATCTCACCCCGTGGAACTGCCTTTTTCCACCCTGCGCAGACATCTTTGCGAAACCATTGCATCGCTTCTAGTACTCCTTCGAAAAATTCATCTCGCCACTCTTCGTCCCTCTCGCAGTCCATACCACCTTCTCCAATATGTTTGAGATCTGCTGCGACCTTGCGCAATGCTTTGTCTCTACATTTCATGGTTGTAGCGTCAAGTTTCTCAGCGCATAGGTCTCTTCTTTCCGAGCATGCGACAAAATCTCTGAAGTACCGTAGATGTGCCGATCGTGCCCTGCATGTAGGCTTATATTGGACGTCGATTAGGTGCGGAATGATGTATTTATTGACCCAGTGTGTGTCACTTGGAAACGTGCCTGGTCGACAGCCTTGATCGCAGATTAGATTCCATTCCGCTGATATAGCATCGAGAGACAGTTGATAGGGGTCTGTGATTCCTTCTGTTGCATTTTGTGCTGGACCGGTATTGTTCGGCGTTGCGGGAGACGAAGTTGATGCTGCGGCGAGACCAATCGCTGCAATATGAAGAAGTGTCGACAAAAGCTTCCGGGAAATTCGCATATTTGCAACAAGTATTGCTTTTCAGCCGCTTCGTGGATTGAAGAAATTCTTTGAGGCTTGCAAAGTTGGTTTTTATGGGAGATGAAGATAGATTTGAAGTTGTTGTTTGAAAGATCAGAAGATCGTGGTATATACGTGTCATTCTAGAGCATTCCGAACCCCTGATTAAATTTCTCCTAGGTGCATTTACAAACACAGTGCCTTTCACTTGTTCTGAAGCAGAATAGTTCCTGGAGCTCTGGAATGCATTAATTGCTCCTCGCGACGCTCCCTTCCGTGGCATGAAAGAACTTCTTGATCCTACCTCGGCACCTGGATGCACCGAGTACATTTGCTTGATAGAATACAAAGAAAAAGAAGAAAATTTACTTTCCAATGATCCAGTTAATATTCAGCTTCAATTGACAACGGATTGAAAAATAATGTACGATTAGAGTAGAAAGAAGTACAGTTTGTAATACCTAGGTAGTTCATTAACACGATCTCCTTTCAAGGGGCGCCATGGAATCAGTGCAAGGGATTGAAGGATCGACCAAGGCACGTCGGCTGGCAATATATAGAGCTCCTAAATGGAAGAGATTCGAAAATAAGGAAGATATAGCCATATTTTATTCCAAGGTTTGTCCTGCGAACAAGTCTTACAATAGTTCCCATAGCCAAATTCTAGTTACCTAAGAAATAAATATTGCCTAAATAGGAAATGCGGTTTCCGAACCCTAATCCCGGGCTTTCAACCGTGTTTGCACTACTTCCAATGCCCTCAAGTACAATGAACCCAGCCTCTTGAAAATGAGTAAAAGTGTTCGTGCCGCCGGCGGTTGAATTTGCCTTCATGGAGCGATATCATTGAAAATGCCACTGTGACATCATCCAGTGCCACTCCAGCACTCATCATCCATCATACAGGCAGGATGGCGAATGCGGTTGATAAACTGCTATACTGGTACTTCCACCTCGGCTGACCACGCATGCAGGAATCATCTCTTCTATTCCAAAGCGAAAAAAAGATTTTCTTTTCTCTTGTATCGATCGTATTTTGAATTCTAATCCAGCATCATGCCCCAATACGAGACTGGTCAATGGGTGGAGTATAGTCCTATTGATGGTAAGTCTCAGACTTGTGTTCTCGAAGAATGATACATTTCTTCGAGGTCGATATTTGGCTCATCTCGCGTGGTAGATCCTTATCGTCACACCGGCGTTATAGCCTCGCTCATCAAGGACAGCGAAGGCAGGCATACAGGCCGCTATTTGGTGTGTATCCGACCCTGTGAAATTTTCAGCTGTTTTTTTTTAAACGATATTGGAATTGCATTTTAGGAATACTTATTTGTGTGATGGTTTCTAGGTCAGGGAAGGAGACATGCAGAATCGCGAACAGATTGTAAACGAGAGGTTTATTTATCGGGTACTCGAAAAAAAAAAATCCCCGGAAACACTGTACTTAAGTATGCCCTGTTGCATTATCTAAATCTCGAGGCAATATCCGAGAATACTTCAGACATGCGTTACGACCTCGGGATGCTATGTCATTCACCATCTGCAACAAATTAATAACATCCAGTCTTACAACTTGTCCCAATCCTCTTACCAATTGACTAATCTGTCTCTTTATCTGTTACCTAATCAGCAAGGTCGTCTATTGAAATGAGCCAATTTGAAATCGCGCGAACGCGAAGTAAGACTTCGGGGTTTGATAGATGCAGACGAGCCACAGTGCTATGCCCTCTTTGATCGGCAAGAATATCACAACCCAGAAGTCTCTAGGAGTAATGGAAAAAGCCAAATCACAAGTGCAGGCTCTGAAAATGATGTTACATGAATTAGCGTAAATAAATCGCGTCAAATATGTCGAGATCGGTCACATTGAGGGAAAAAAATAACCAAAAAAAACCAACGGAGCAGTTAGGTGCTACCCAGATGGTTTATGGATTACTTGCCTATGATAGATACTCCGAAAGAACTATTATTATTTACTATTATTCTTTGCAATCAAAATCCGGAACATCGATAGGTCAAGTTGGATTGATGCCCGGCCTCTATTTTGTGAGCACCTAGACGGTTGATAGATCTCGAAGAGTCCGCCTTTTTTGCAAGTACCTGGCACTTGATCAGTCTCGCATTTTGCCGACTACATATTTGCAAGATGTAACCCATCCATGAAACCATGCCACGGCTCCTTTTGAAATTTATGGGTACCGGTAGTTTTTCGCCGGTCTTGCACCTTATCGCACTTAGCGGTATTATCGCTGGGAATAGCTTCATATCGAAACAGCATGAGGAAAGGCGCGTCGTCATTTAACCCTGTCAAACAGCGGTCAGGTGGAAGACTATGCTATCGCTACCTAGTTACAGTCATTTGGTCCATAATTTCCCTACTAGCGCATTAAGGCAATGGCCAATCCGAGGATGAAGACCAGGGCGGTTTGCCTTACGGACAAAGTCGAAATCTCCGCCTATGACTCGTTTGGAGAGATGAGTGACTTCCGATATGGGATTGAGCCGTCTTGCAGATCCCAAACTTGTCTAAAGTAGGTCATTTCCTCCCCCATATGGGGAAGGCCGATGTTATTCGGCACTAATTCAGGGATCGACACCCGGGGGAATGGGGTCTACTGACCAACGGCAGGCCGACAGCGCCACGAGCGGACGACCTATCAACAAATCGCACGACGCACTCAATCATAATTAAAATCGGCCTGCTCCTCCGGTAGAGTGTTTTTGGGAGTGGAGTTGCCCCGCGTGGACTGCTGGTCAAGAGACTCGATTTCGAAGCCCAAGCCAGAAAGTAGTACTCTTTCCATGGACATCGCAAATAATGAAAAAGCGGGGGAAACTTGAATGATCTTGATCTCATATATCGTCATTAGACCAGACGACAAGCCTGTGCACAAAAGTGCTCGAGCAAAATCGTACCTAAAAGGACAAGTAGGGACACAAGTCCATGTGTCGCCAAGTCTGCACAGTGCGAGCTGGCCGTAACTAGTATCTACTGGAAAGCAGATGCATACGCCCCCTTTCTGATCTGAACACCTCGCCTATGTTTCAGTTTATTGAGCGCCGATATTGTTTCACAAGTTTAATGAGCAGTCTGTTGCAAGAATTTTACTGGACCGCGGGCTCCAGCTGTACCTCGGATAAACAAACAGCTCCAGTAGTTAAAGGGCTAAGGAGCTAAAATTTCCAAGGTTCCAAATAATAAATTTACCTAGGTACCCACTCACTTCTTGACTCAACCCAATACATCCTTTTATTGCAACGTCATTAAGATGCCGAATCCTGTCAACATTTCAAGCTAAATAATTGTCATGAGGGTGAATTCTTGCATTCGAACACCATTACGACGACATGGCGCAAATCATGCGGGCAGCCATTAGGTCGTACGCTCCCTGTAACATTCAGTCATGCGACCCTTCCTGGATTCCATTTGAGAGGATAGGAGGAGACATTTGTAAATGATATGTCTGGGAATATTATGGAACAGACCAGTTTCCGTGCGAATATGCAATCGAATTCAGGACGAATGCTCCGCTGAATTCTCTCTGCCCCTCATCCCTTGCTTTTACGTGTTGTGCTGGTTATCCGAAGCACTCGCATGGTATCCGGAATGCATGTCGTGGTCCATATAAATTATCGAGTTTGTCCACTACTGAGGTGGTAGAAAGGAGTGAAAAGTGGGCAGCTTGGAATGTGAGAAAAGCCTATTTGTTTTGATTGTACATATTCTCTCTGAATTCACATTTCATTTCTTCATTATCAATTTCGTGTTCGAAAGGTTCTATAGACGTGGTGCATCCTCGCAAAACACCACGCGTGTTACGATGCTGTGGAGCTCTATACTATTTCTACCCTTATTAGGGGCAGCTGTTTCCGCCGCCTCTATCGATGACTGTCAAGGCTATACTCTAAGTAATGTAGCTGAATCCGACGGCTCAGTCACCGGGGACTTGACATTGACTGGAACCGCGTGCAACGTATATGGCGCGGACTTGACACAACTCAAACTCCTGGTAGAATACCAGACAGGTGCGCAGCTTTTCTCTGTGAAGAGCTTTCACCCCCGACACCACAAATTCAGTGCTAATTAGAAACCAGATTCTCGACTACATGTCAAGATTTACGATTCGGAAGAACAAGTATACCAGATTCCGAAGTCAATTTTGAATCCTCCATCGGGCCAGCAGGATTCGTCATCGAAAACATCGGACTTGGTCTTTGACTACACAGAGTCTCCATTTTCTTTTGCAATTCAACGCAGTTCCAACGGAGAGACCATATTCAACACTTCAGGTAGTAACCTGATATTTGAAAGTCAATATGTTCGATTGCGCACTTCTCTGCCAAACAATCCCAATCTCTATGGACTGGGCGAGACCTCGGACCCATTTAGACTCCAAACAACCGGCTATACGCGAACATTGTGGAATGCTGGACAGGCATTTCTGCCCACGAATACGAATCTCTACGGCAGCCACCCTGTCTATATTGAAATGCGCGATGGGCAGGCACACGGTGTCTTTCTGTCCAATAGCGACGGAATGGATGTCAAGATTAACCAGACCCAGGAAAGTGGACAGTACCTGGAGTACAACCTTCTAGGAGGAGTTCTTGACTTCTACTTCCTTTCTGGCCCTGCTCCAGCCGACGTTGCTCGTCAATATGCCTCTGTTGTTGGATTGGTAAGGACGATTCCCCGTATTGATAGAAAAAGCAAGGGATTGCTAATATATTTTACACTACCTAGCCCACGCAACAATCATATTGGACATATGGTTTCCATCAATGTAAATATGGGTACCCAGATGTTATGTGGGTTGCAGAAACAGTGTACAATTATTCTCAAGCTGGTATCCCCTTGGAGACAATGTGGACAGACATAGATTACATGGACCTCCGACGCACATGGACCCTTGATCCTGACAGATTCCCACTACACAAAATGCAGGAGCTTGTGGCGTACTTGCATGACCATCATCAGCAGTATATTCTTATGGTTGACCCGCCTGTCTCGCTTAATGACAGCACCTCATACGATGCTGCACAGAATTCTGATGTTCTTATCAAGAACAATGACGGTTCCACATTTGTTGCAACCATGTGGCCAGGTGCCGTGTCTTACGTTGATTGGTTTCATCCAAACGCACAGTCTTTCTGGACCGGCCAGATTGAATCTTTTTTCAACGACCAAACCGGTGTGGGCGTCGATGGCATGTGGATTGATATGAACGAGGCAAGTTTGGACATTCTCGATCCTAATTCAATATCGGTTGACTAACTGAATGCAGCCTGCAAATTTCTGTGGCTATCCCTGCTCAAACCCTGTGGAGGTCGCTATTTCGGAAGGTGATCCTCCAGCTCCCCCAGCTGTTCGCACCAGTTGGGATCCTCTTCCAGGCTTTCCCCCGGACTTTCAACCTCCCGGCACTACTTCAAGGAAAATGAAGCGTAGCGATGCGTCAGCAAACATGACTGGTCTCTCTGGCCGCAACCTTGATAACCCAGCTTATAGCATTGCAAATGGGCCTGGACCTCTGAGTGGTGGGACTATCTGGCCTGACTTATCTCAATATGGGGGCTATGTACAGTATGACACACACAATTTATATGCGTCATACATGATTGAACGGTCACGACAAGGACTTCTAGCACGTCGCCCGGCGGAACGACCATTTATAATTTCGCGAAGCACCTTTGCTGGCGATGGAACACGAGGTGGTCACTGGACTGGAGACAATGCTTCTATATGGGTTCATTATTTGCTTTCTATAGTGCAAAACATGGAATTTGCGTCCATTTTCCAAATTCCAATGGTTGGTGCTGATGTCTGTGGCTTCAACGACAATACAACAGAGACTCTTTGTGCCCGCTGGGCAATGCTGGGCGCATGGTATCCCTTCTACCGCAATCATGCAGACATCTCAGCCAACTACCAAGAGTTCTACCGCTGGCCACTGGTAACTGCTGCTGCGCGGAAAGCGATCGCCGCACGCTTTCAACTGCTGGATTATTTCTACACGGCATTTTATCAGCAGACAGTTGACGGATCTCCGACTACCATCATACCACTGTTCTTTCAGTATCCCAATGATCCAACAACTCTCAATATCAGCTACCAATTTTTCTACGGACCGTCGATCATGGTGTCACCAGTCACTGTCGAAGGCTCAGAAAGTGTCGCACTCTACCTACCCCCTCAAGATATCTTCTATGATTTCTGGACTGGTCGACGCGTTACACCTAACAGCGCAGGAAATATTCTCAACGTCGACAATGTGACATATACAGACATCCCTGTTCATATCCGCGGCGGTGCTGTTCTTCCACTGCGCGTAGATGCCGGATCAGCAAATACAACTAGTGAACTGCGTACTCATGACTTCCAGATACTAGTTGCGCCGGATGTTGATGGAAAAGCTAGCGGTAGTCTGTATGTGGATGATGGCAAGTCAGTGAAACCGTCTCAGACGACGTATCTTCAATTCACCTACGATAACGGCCACTTATCTGTCAATGGTTCCTTTGATTACAATCCTAATGTGCGCTTCAAAGGTGTAACTGTGCTGAATAACAGTGAGAATGGAGCTGCGAATGTTGCTGGCAGTAGTCCTGGAGGTACGGATAGTTATGGACGAGTCGGGCTGATTCACCAAATCGACGAGGGATTCAACGGGCAGTGGCAGGTGCAGCTATGAGATTGATGTCATCTTCTACTTGAACATTGTTACTTGTTTTTATTCTAGTTTCTAGGCATTTTCAATCATATCTGGGCTAGCAATGTCCGTAATATTAATTTTCATTAATATCCAATAATGTCTCAAGTGACTCGAGACTCGACTATATACCGATTCTATTAACCTCGCATGTACCTAGATACTTAGAAATCTGCCTAAAGGCTCTTGTGCGCATCTCTACCCCTAATGGATCATTCCGCACTCAAGCTCTGGATTCTCCCAAGCAAGAACTCCAACTGTCGATAAGCAGCACCGGGAACGTACTGAGGGATTTCTAAAACGAACAATTAGTAATCGATCTTTGGAAGAAAAGCAACATTCACACTCGACCTACCATGCCCAGATCCATAAACACTTGAAAAGGTCAATCCGCGCTCTGTATGAGTAGTGCCTAGTATTCCGCTACCTCCACTCCATCTTACTGGATCGACTTGACTTTCCCCATTGTAAGGGACAAAAAGGTTTGCAGTAGGGGGTTTCTGAAACCCCTGAGCGCCATTCCATGTCATATTTTGAATAGTAGCCAAAGAACCGTTCATGAACAGCAGATAATCGTACCAGCCATGGCCGATAAGAACATTGTTCGTAGCTTCGATCACTTTAGGCAGAGGATCCCAGGCACTCGGAAGGGACCCGTCACCTTGTGGGAAAATATCTGCCTCACCACATACCGAGTAATTTGTAGGCAAGGCGTGAAGAGCTTTTTGAACGTCGAGTTGATCGAAGTAGTTATTCGGTCCTTCGGCGTCGGACGGAAAGCCCATTACATCCCACAAGAAAGGACAAAAATCGGTGAGATGGTACACATTGAAGCAGGGATTAACCCAGGTCGCAGCAGCAACAATTTGATCCCAAGTATCACAGTCGTTAGTGTTTACGGAATCGAGATTTGGGAATGGAGATGGTGGAGGAAACGTGATAGCTTTGTTTAGGAAATCAGTATATCCACACTTTGCGTCAAGTGCGTTTATGTGCTCCATGAAAGTATCGTTCAGGTTGAAAACGCTCGAAAAGTGATTCAGCGCAGCCACAGCGGGTGCTGTACAATAATCAGTAACTTTTCCCTTCAGAGGGCAGCAGGGGAGGATAGCCTACCATATATCATCACCAAATCCTCATTGATTGACGGATCATTGATTTGTATGCCTTTCAAATTAAAGTAGTCTTCGTCTTTCTTTTCGATGAAGCCTTCCGCAATGTACGGAATGTATTGACCGGCATAACTTTCTCCAGTAATGTACACCTTGTAACCTTGCATGTCAAAAGTGTCGATGAATCGCTTCCAAAAGTCATTGAACTGATTCGAGACATCGACCTCATTCTGAACGGTTGCTGGCCCAGGGGAGTAACCAGTGCCAGCAGGCTGGTCGATGTATACCACATTGGTCAGATTGTTGAAAGAGTATGGATTGCGCACAGGCTGATAGACGCCTGACTGCCAGAGAAAAGGCCCATTCTCTTGTAGCATACCAACAAGAGAGCTGCATCCCGGACCTCCGTTCAGCCAGATAGTGATCTCTTTTTCGTTGTCATCACTGGGGTTTTGGGTTGGGAAAAACCAAAAAAAGAGTTCACTTTGACCACTAGGCGTGTTTTCCAGGAGACCGGCATACGACTCGCCGATATCGAACGGTACTTGAGGGAAATGGGTGCCGTTTACGAGGAATTCTTTATGAGGTCAGTGCTGAGTCAGGATCAGGAAACCCTCGTACGCTTCAAGCAGAAAGGATCATTTCACCATACTTTCTGTTTTATTGTTCAAGTACCTATGAGGGTTTGTGTCCTCGAATTCAACGGAGAGCTTGTTTGAGAGTTGAACTGCAGGCTTGACTTGCTTGAGTTTTGTGTGAGGATTGCTTTGTACTGCTGCTGCAGTAGCAGTTAGAAATGCTAGAAATGCGGGTACACGCATTTTGGGATTTAGTTTCTTGTGAGTACCTGAATGAATGGAAATTGAAGTGGCGCAGTCCTTCAATATTTATATACAGTCCAAAATATTCTATCCTTTCCCCCAAATTGCCCAGTTTGGAAGGTGAATAGAACGTCCGGCCCAGATGGACTTTGCACACTTAGTACGTAGCATCAAGGGTACAATCGCTACGGAGTACTTCACCAACACAGGCAACTATCCGTGTCTTTCCTGTGCATGACGGGAATCTTGGAAGCGCCGATCTTTTTGGAAGAAACGGTGGCTGGGCACGATATCTTATCCACAATCTAAGTATTATCGAATCAGAAGCGGCGATAATAAATGTCTCTCCGCTGTCTTAAAATTGTGATTCATTCTTCCAGTTGTCGATCACCTAGTGCCCGAGTAGCATTTCAATACATAGTAGATTTACTGCAGCGGGCTAGAGTAGAGTTGTGGGGTGCTGAGGGCTATTCCTCCAATGGTAATGAATTGCTTCAGGGATTAAAAGCATACTGATGTCGCCTTTGCCCTTGATGATTAGGTAGATATGCACGTATCGCATGAGGTACTATTATTCTACTGTTACATCACGTCAACCCTCTGCAGGACGTTAAGGAAGTTACCGCGTCGAACCGTTGAGGCGTACGAACCCGCTGTAACGGCTTACAAAAAGCGATAGAGCCGACCGGAAAGAGGAGAACCGCAATGTAGATCATTGGTGAGACATCCGTCTATTTAGTTAATATATATTTTGACTTCTTGCGACAATTTTCAATTCATTGGAGAACTTCCTTCCTAGCTAGGTTTAGTTTGGCCTATGACTTATTATTACCTCGGGTAAAATCCGAGCAGCTTAGGGATTTTTGCGGTGAAGCGTCGAGATCTCAGATCGGGGCATATTTTTCTCATTATTGAGTAAGGGGCTTTTAGGGCCACTGTCCTTTCTTTCTGGAGCCAACACAATTGGCCTATATTGATGCCACTGATTCGGCCAAAATTCCTTTAATCTTCTCGAAGTCTTCGTCTCCATGCTGCATGTTCAATGCTTCCGGCGGATCGATACCGTTTATCCTCCATAATTGCGGCGGTCCATGAATCACTGCATATTCCATTGGAATCCTTCTGCCATCTTTTCTATCAACAGTATAAGGCCTCAAAATTTGGTCGATCTTGTTCTTGAATTGTTGTGCCCTGGATCTTCCTGCTTCCGTTCCCAAATCCATATGTCGCGCGACGTGGATGATTTCGATGGTCATTTTTCGTGATGTAGGTAAGCCGGCAACGAAGAAATCGGATTCTGGCAAGGGGATGTAGAAGATGTTCACGTAAAAATCCGGCAATCCGATGGAAGTGTAATGGCTCGTGATTGCCTTGGAAAGCTCAGCTTTGTCGTCTGAAGACAAGATGTCGGGGCTGTGGAAAATTCTCCAGTACGGCATTTTCTGCTTCCAGCCCGATTGCTTATTTCAGATTTGTACAATTTCTCAATGCAAGATGTTTGATATTTGACTGAAGCAATTAGTTCAACTCTCCTGAAATACTCATCGAGATGGGTCGTAAAATCCGTCCCATCTTTCCAGATTTATCAAGCAAAGAAGACACGCTTTTATAAGTACGGTAACCTTCAGTACTGAGAGAAAGCGATATTGCTAAATATCCAGCTTCTAAAACTGGTGAAGTTCAACTCAAAGCATGCAACGCGATGACTCAACCAAAGATGCAAAGCTCAAATTCTTCCGATAGGTGGGGGGTAATTTGAAATCTGGTTAGATTGTTTCCGCCGATTGGCACCACGGCAATGGTTATCCAGGCATTTAATGATTAGTGATCTGGGCGAACCGGGTTGAGATGCACTGTGATAACAAATCGACGCGTATGGATCAGTCAACACGAACTGGATGTTATGTACTAATTGAGCAGAAAATGATTCCAGCAAGTCGGGCATGGTGCGCAACACCGTGATCATGTCCGACAAACATGGATGCCAAAATAGTGCGTTTCACTATCGACTTGTTCGTAGACTACTAATTCGCAGCTGAAAAACATGGAGTTGGACGAACGTAATTTAAAGGATCATTGATTTAAAAAAAAGAATGCTCCGCTTCTAGTAATTAAAGTCTATAATAATGCCCCGCCAGTGAAACAGGTTTAATATACATAAAAAAAGGAACGCTTCGGAAGCACCGTCAAACATGGCCGGCGCAATTGCCATGTAAGTTCTCAAGTGCTTCTTCGGAGACAGGATTGGCAAGATCAGACAGATACTGACGGTTGTTCATTAGACGCAGATGCATGCTTCTCCGAATCTTCCACGCAATAAGTCCCGCGGCTTCCGTCTGGAATGTAAAATCGCTTGTCGATCCTGACCAGGAGGAAAGTATATACGACCACAATTTCAATAGAGAAGTAAAATACGTAGAAACAGGCCTTGTCCTCAAAGGAATAAGGTTGAGTGACAGGGCGGGCTGGCATGAATGAGACGGCAGTTCGAAAGGCGGCCCCCAAACACAAGAGGAATGAGGTGAATCCGATAATGAGGAGTTTACTCCCCAACGACCCGGTGCCGAAATTCTCACGGTCCTGACCCTTGGGGATGGCAGTAATAAAGATTGTTATGGCCAAGGGGAGGAAGGAAAAGAACGACATGTATGTGGAGGCGACTAGGAGGGTATCCCGGCACGAATTCAACGAGCTTTTGTCCAAGGTATAGTGCGTATAGACGTTGGTGATGATGACCATGACGAGAATACATGGAATTAGCAGATAATTGAGTAAAAAAGCGTAATGTAGGAATTTCGACCATCCGAACTTAGGAAACGCGGCACGCAAACAGCGTTGCGCGAATAACAGTTCAAGCACAAACAGGGCGAGAACTCCGGCATTGGCAAAAATTGAAGCTGCAATGCTGAGAGAGACGTTGTTCAATTTGTACCCCCAGGCTATGCGCAGCGAACAAGTGAGTGTACGTGCCATACAGAAGCCGAAAGTCACGACGCTGGGGATGAACTTATGACCGCGACTTAGATTCCGTCGATAGATAGTCATATGGCAGGCAGCACCGACAATAAAGAGACCCAGAAACACGGCACTAACTGGCGTGTCAATATCAGCGGATGGCGTTCCACCCAGCATAGCAGTCAGGCTGGGGTACGGGGGCCCATTCTAGAGACGGATTTGCGATTAGAGACGAGATTTTGATAGAGGTCAAATGTTATGCTTACTTTCTCTAGGGCTGCAACGTCCATGTTTTTTTTTTCCAACCTGATGGCGAGATGACTAGGATTCAAGTCTCTTTGGTGGTAATCTTGGGACCTGTAACGATTTCAAGTCTATGCCTGAGTTGGATAATTGATATTTAGCACAGCTAATCATTTATCTCGTATGGAAGAGTAGATTTAGAACTTGCGGACTATCACTCACCACATTGCTAAAGACAGCAAGTGGGAGCAGCCCTTAAGTAATAAACGAATGAAAAAAGAAACACCACATCTTGTTGGGCAACGTCAACCGGAGGTCAAGTAGGCCACGCGAGCGCGAGTGCCGACGATGTCGTTGGATATGACAAGCAATTCAAAAGTAGAGACGATGATTCTACTTCTAAGGTTGGCTGCGATCGAGCCTCGACTGACGGCGGGTCTGCGGTTTGATCGGAGGGCCGAGTCGCCGATTGTCCGACAAGTTCCTTAGTTAACTTAATCAACTAAATGTTAGATTATGTAATTAAGTACTAAGATGGTCTTGACTAGGGCTAGGGCTAGGGCTAGGGCTAGGGCGGGAGTGAGAGGTGCTTGTTGTGGATGCAAACAGCATAAACTATGTAAACAGTGCAAAGGAGAGCGATACGGATTTAGGGGCAACCCTAACCCTTCCCGAGCCGAGATGAATAACATTAGTAAATAATTCTTCTTCCGGTGGAGAGTGCTCTAGTTTGAAATACAACAATCATGATGGTCGAAGATATCATCTCAATTTTATAATCCGAACCGTCTCTGTCGGTTCATTTCTCTATGCGAGATCGATGCAAGGTGGGCTGCACATGGTAACTTAACAATCACTGATGTCAGTGAGTTAATGCTAAGGTTAAGGGTTCAGCAAGAATGCAAAACATCCACAGATCGATCTGTCAAAAATACTTCTAAAACTTAACTCGTGTAGGTGCCAAGGCTGTGGTGTCCTGGACAATGCGATCTTCGATTCTTTCACATATTCAACAAGGTTGCGCCTGGAAAGGGCCGGGAGGCTGAAACGCCACAACCTTCCGACTTTAGGGTTGAGGACATTGGAGAGCCGATTTTCGAAATTCCAAGTATCGAGTAGCCTCACCATTGCTCGATTTCATTCTTTCGCTGACCGAATCTCCGACTATCTCTACGAGAGAAACTGAACAAACCACTGCTTTTTGCGGCTTACGTGCTTCCCTTTGAATGGCTTCTCCACACAAACCAGTTACCTCTTCCCCCAGTCAATCTCTCGGGGAAGCGCGCCAAAAAGAGAGTTTTAATGCACCTACATGAACCTTTTTTTTTTTTTTTTTTTTTTTTTTTTTTTTTTTTTTTTTTTTTTTTTTTTTTTTTTTTTTTTTTTTTTTTTTTTTT
>NBSA01000011.1:657176-718236 GCA_002916415.1 Talaromyces borbonicus
TTTTTTTCTTTTGGATTCTCGTTATTATCTTTACGATTTCATCAATTGTCTTCTAAATTGCTCGTCGATAATCTTGCTTTCGCTCTTCGCGCTCTCACTGAATATACCTCATAAGTGAATCCACCGAGTATGCCTGGGACCTGCATCTGACAGGACCGTCTAGAGTATTCGGCTTATCCAGTGAGCCGCGAGTGGACAACACGAAAGATAAACTAGAAGATCAAGGGATCTCTCAGTTGAGAAGAGTTCAACCATTATATTGCATAATACCACAGAGACAGCTTCTATCCATCGGGGATATCTCCTGCAGAACCATGGAACTCTGGATCTGGGTCCAATACCCGCAATGGACGACGCTGATTGATAGTCCCAGGCCTTTTGATGATCCGTGGTCCTTGGCAATCTATGTTAAGCATCCATGTTCTTTGCAATTCGTGCAACAACTTTGATCATCAAATATTTCTACTGAATAAAATGGATTTTTATACCACAGTATGTCGGTCGTTGAGTCAGCAATAAATCATCTAGTATTTGGGCATAATTTCAGAGCATTCCAAATGACTTAGATTCCTAAGCATCTTGTTGATTGAATATCCCGAATTGTAATTCAATTTTTAGCGTTAGTTTCTATATAATCCGTGGTCAAAGGTCTCGTTTCGGCATTCCTGCCTTGTAAGTAATCCCTGGATACATGAAACCAATCAAAGAGATCCGCCGAGGGTGCTTCTGAAAATAATTACTCATGTCCCGAGAATTATAGCGATGCCAAAGTCCACCGGTGTCTAGTAACTATGACATTTCTTCTTGTGGCTCATTCTGGTGAAGAAAGTTGCGAAATTGATATTTGAATTCCGCAAAATGAAAGTGCCCTCTTTGCAAAAAGCCAGAAAAAATTTAATTCTGACTTGCAACAGATTTATCTTGCCAGGCAATTTTCTGCCCCCAGGCCGCAAAGTATTTTTTATCGACGCCGGCCATCCTGGCTTCCTCTTCGATTTGCGGTCTCAAATTCTCCAATCCCGAGGAGTTTATTGGCCAATCTCTCAAGCCTGACAGCACGGTGTTAGTCAATTTCAATCCCATACAACACGGAACCTATACAAAAGTATGAATTAAGGAACGGACCTTCCAGTTTGGGTTTCAGTGTGTCGATCATTTTCATCAAATTATAAAGGCCATCCTGAGCAAGTTCTTCGCTTTGCGCGCCTTTTCCAAGTTTAGCAACGACTTCCTTCCCATCTATTTTGCACAATCTGTCCGAGGTTTGAAGAAGAGACTTAATTCGTAACCCAGCCTCGGTGTCCTGTCCTTTGCTCCGTAGCATATGAGCCATAGATTTGAACAAAATCGTGCTGGGTTTGTCGTTGCCAAGAATTTCTCCAGATATCAATGTACTGTCAACAAGTTGTATCCATCCACCAGGTCTGACAAGATCAATCAGTCGATCGATGGCCAATCGCGCATCGTCTGGATCGGGCAGTCCCGCAACACAGAATCTCATGTGCACTAGGTCAAAGGAGTTCTCCCACGATGCGGGCCAAGGATCTCGATACGATTGTTTTAATAATTTCATATTATCTGGTTTGGGAAATGAATTTGAAGGGAAGGAGCCGATATCTGTTCCAATCAAGTCAGCTGAAGAAGCGAGTTGCTTTGACAGATCATAGAGCCAGTATCCATCCGCCGTTCCACAATCCAGCACTCGGATACCAGGCCGTTTGAGGTCAATTGGAGCAAAGACAAGCCCGCCGAGTGCTGCTTTAGAAACATTGTGTTGCGCACGAAGTCGCGATGCCGCAGCCGATGTCCGATCACCAGGGTACAAATCATAATTAGTTGTTTGTTTCTGTTGAGGAGGGCGTCGGGTTAAATGCACGGGAACTATAAATCGCTTTGGCGAGTCTGCGAGTTCGATCTGTAGATTTGTCACGCTAGTTGGTTGGCGAATTCGGGATATATTACGGCCAGGCTTCTTTTCCACATACCTTGAATTGACCCATGACCGACGCGACGACTTTAAAAAGCTCTAAATGAGTGAAGCTTTTTCCAATACAAGCCCTCGAGCCTTGGCTGAAAGTTAAATCGGCTCTCTCCATGTGGGCTCGTCGAGCCTTCCAAATTTCTTCATTTTCTGCGCTTGCTTTCATCCAGCGCTCCGGCCTGAAAACAGAAGGATCGTCGCCAAAGACTGGGCAGACACGAATGGATGGACTGCTCATGGCCAGATCATACCCAGCGGGAATGAATCTTCCATCTGGCAATATAGCTCCATTTGGACCAACTTTGCGTTCAATTGCAATGTCACCTCCATGATGCAGCCTGTAACCTTCTCTAATTATTCCTTCAAGATACGGCATATTGGAAGTATCCTCCAAAGATACTGGAAATCCGTTCGAATTGCGTATTATCTCCTCATATAGAATATCCTGCGCATGTGGGTTTTGAGCCAACCAGGACAGGACGCAATCAAGCACACGGGATGGGCTGAGCGATCCAGCTAAGGCATTAGTTGCACAATATAAGCGGATCTGTGTATCATCAACTATCTCTGGATATTTTGCCTTTGCATCTACAAAGTGCTGCAATAAAGTTCTTTTTGGTACGGAGTCCGGGGTAGGCTTCTCTAACTCCTGCTTGATTCGCTGAACCGCAAATCTAAAGAATGGAGATTCTTTGTGTTTTTTCAATGCCACAACCAAAGGATTTGTCCGAATTAGCCAGTCTAGCGCTGGCCATTGAGTAAGCTGCAATTTTTTAGCACCGATTTTCTCTTAGTTATTTCATCCTGGACTCCTACCACTCTGACGTATGCAACATGTTTGACCTGATTAGCAATCAGATCATACATGTCTGTTGCATTATCAAGGAACCCTAGTGGGGAGCCAAATGTTATGTTCATTATTGTATCATATGCAACTATTGCCAATGTCAACAGTCATTTATTTGTCCGAAACTTTGTTTGGCTCTTCGGGACAGACTCACAGAAGTGGCACCATTCAGTGATGTTGACTACATTTCTGCTCTCACTTTTCTTTTGGAATATTTTTGTAAGTTTATCAATCATATCATCAATAGCTGGTTCATAAAGCTTGAGGCTTGACAGCGAGTATGCCCCCTGGATTGGACGACGGTAGGAAGCATGTTTCTGCTCATTTCGGATGCCGACGATCGAAGTTGGTTTTCCGGGTTGCATGAAGGCGTTGACGGAATCAGTCTTTTCGAGCCTATCCTTAAAACCCAGAACTACTGGAATAGCAGCAGGGTCGTTAATGAACACCGTACTTGGTCCTACGCGTACCACATTTCCATATTTTGCATGGATCACCTCGTGGTACGTTACTCCACCTGGCCGTTCACTGTATACCCATGCTAGATAACATCTCCAAGCATTGGTATATTTGGCAATCAGAGGACCTGGGATACCGTTTAATGCGTGGTTTTTGATTTCGAGATAGACGACGCGAGCGAAAAGACAGCCGAGGAGTACAATCCATATGCTGTGAACAAGTGGGAGACTTAGGATCACGCTGTAAAACATCTCGATAGTAATACTATATGCTGTTGAGACAAATCTGGTGAAACAGACATTCAATGCATGAGGTAAACTCCCTCGATGTTCTGGACATTATACTCCAAGTTTGAGTTGTTAAAATCCGCCAAGTTTGGTAAAGAATATGGTGTTACATTTCTATGAGCAACCAGTTCGGGGCGACTTCCTCCGTCGAGGAGAAAGACTCTATGCGTTCGGAACCATAGGGGGTCCTGAAAGGATCTGGTCGTTATCACGCTGTCACATCAACTATGAAGGATCCTAGTATGCAATGAGGCAAGTTTACCCCTCCTTTTCGTGGGGGCCATGGGATTAATAATCTTCGTATAGTGACCCCCTACGCCGTACATAATACTTACGCGTAATACAGTAAATATGTATGTAATTAAACATAAATAACAGCGTGTATTTGTGACAGACGCGTCTGCCCTATTTTATTGCTCCGATAGAAGGACTTTGCGATTTACAACATGAGCTGCCAGATCATCTCCAAGACAAGCCACATCCAATAAAATAGGTTACAAATCGCTGTTTAATTATCAATTATTCTCTTCGAATGTTTAGAAAGTATCTCGTTGGGATCAATCTCAATCATCAAATTGTGGACTGTTGGAAATAATAAATAACGCCGAAAACTGAAACGGCGACCGCCGCGACAAGTCTTTGCCAGCTTAGGAACAATTTCTGTCTTTGATCTTCAATACTCTCCCCCCGGCCGAAGTTTGCTCTGAATTTCAAGTTTTTGGGATTTCTATTTCCTCGAAATGGAGGGTAGCGAAATTTCAACGCACGTTCTAGCCAACTTGGAGCATGAAACACTGTTCTTAAATGGGTAAAGGTGTTAAAGCCATAATGGCCGTGATAATATCCGTGGCCACTTGATCCGACACCACCGAATGGAGCATCAGACGCCCCGGCATGAAGGATCACATCGTTTATGGTGACCCCCCCGCTATTTGTCCTATCTAGGACTTTGCAAATGTTAAACGCAAGGACACCCTTAAATCAGACTCTCAAGCAGAAAACATGAACTTACTTTCTTTGACCTCTGCTTCATTGTTTGTAAATATGTACATGGCAAGCGGCTGTCCCTTTCTGCCATACCGATTAGTAAACCTTCTTAGAAGTAATCGATTGGACGTACTGCATTGTGGTTCTATAAGCTTGCCTGAAGTCGCTCTTGATGATGGGACATATCGGTCCAAATATTTCATTGTTTAAAAGAATGTCTTTGAATATATTAGTATCACAACCCATATGAGAGATAGGGGACTCGTACCATCCGTTTCAACATCCACGACAATTGTGGGATTCACTCTGCGACTCCCCAAGTCAAACTCTCCTCCATAAGTAACTCTGCCTGTGGTAGCTTCAATGAGTTTTCGCAGCCTATCGAGATGTTTTCGGTTCACGATAGCGGTATCAGTGAAAGAATCAACGTCTAAAAACTCGATAAACCAGTGCCGTAGCCGGGCGACGAAATGGTCATGTACACTTCCATCCACAAACACATGATTGACAGACAAGCATATTTGACCGGAATTCAAAAATTTCGAAAATGCAACACATTTTGCCGCATGGTCTATGTCTGCTGATTCGCAAATTATGGCTGGACATCGTCCGCCCAATTCTAAAGTTATTGGAGTCAAGTTGTTTGCGGCTGCGGCACCGACAATACGCCCAACACTTTCAGATCCCGTAAAGAAAATATGATTGAAACGAAGATCAAGCAAACGTGAGGTTTCTGACACTCCACCGGAGATAGATGCAATTGCGCTTTGGTCGAGGTACTTGGACACCAATTTCTTGAGTAGTATTTGGGTAGAGGGCACAAGCTCTGAGGGCTTGATAACTGCACAGCAGCCGGCAGCAATAGCTGCAATTAGTGGCTGCAAAACGAGAAGCAATGGGAAATTCCAGGCGCCAATGATGAGAACTACTCCCACGGGCTCTTTGCGTATCCGTGTCATGCGTAGTAACTTCGAAATGGCCGAATCACCAATGAATTCATCTCTTGCCCATCTGTCAATGTGAGAAAGATGATACAAAATATCTTTCCGAACTCCTGCGAAATCCGTCAGAGTCGATTCAAAGTGAGACCGGTTTAGATCCTTTTCTAAAGCCCCTGTCAGCTCATGCTCGTAGTCTTCAACCATCCACCAGAGTTGCTTCAGTTGCCACTTTCTCCAAGCGAGATCCTTGGTTTTTCCCGAAATAAACGTATCTGTAAGTCGCTCGTGTATCACTTCGATTTCCTCGAGCGTGTCATAATCCTCAAGAAAAGGGGCCGACATTATCAAAAACGAGTCCCCCATTAATTTCCTTTGTGAGGTCTCATTTAGTATAGTTAAAACAATGTAGACTTCTCCGGTGGCATCCAAAATCAGTCTGTCTGCTGGGGGAATTTACACGAGGTGGAAAACAACAGCCCTCCGACTTTTTGGATTACATACATGATCGATACGAAGACTGTAATACACTGACGGTAAGTATACCATACACGTACCTATTCAAGTGTGTAATACATACTTACCAAAATGACCACTAATGCACACCACATTGATAAGCATACTCCACGGATAGTTCCCCGCCTGTGGGGCTGGCTCGGAAAGTCTAATTTAAATTCTTCACAACAACGAATGTTTGTTCAGATGCAAGTCTCCGACCTTAATCCGGAAGGAGTAACTCCGCATTGATTTTGTTCTCGATGCTGCGATCATCCTATTGGTTGCGTTGATCCTGTGTATATCAGTCTATTTTTGCTTCAGCTTGAACGGGTTTTGTATTAAAACAACAAATACATTTGTTCAAATTGAGTCCCACTTCCTTGGTGTTTCAAGCCGCTAATCGCAAAGTCCTGTTTTGATTGACGTTTGAGCGAGTTTGATTCGTCAGCTCCCCAGCTCCTTCGTATAGCTATCGTGCAGATACCAGAAATTTGCCCCGGTTCTCTACAGGATACTACCGAGCTGGGCAGGCTCTTGTAGTACGTACGTAATAACACACAGGCAAAGTTCTCTCCGGTTTAAAGGAATTCTTAGCCTGCAAACACGGAGAATGGATCGAGGAATATGTAACCTCATGATGCGACTTCCTGCCTTCGTGGGGGCCGAAGTGTGCTTGTCGTGCTAATTTCATTCTCATATCGAAAGCTTAAATGCAATAACTCAGTGGTAACTACTCTTTACAGAAAATGGACTAAGACTTGCATCGGTTCCTCCTCAGCTCAGAGAGTCCAAATTCCAATACAATGGGGTCCGGAATCCAGTTCGCCCCTTCTCAAGATGCAAGATCAGATCGACTCGTTGATGTTGACGGGGTAGTCAATTTTCGTGACTTGGGGGGGCTGTATTGCAGTGCGTCAAACGTGTTTCCAGGACACAACACTGAACTGGAAGGGAAAGGGAACGGAAACCCTCCGCCGAAAGTGCCCCAAATAAGAGCGGGATTTCTTTTTCGATCTGCTCAACCGTCGCAGATTACACCCAATGGTATTGACACACTGATACAAAAGCTGGGTGTCAAAGCCATATTCGACTTACGATCGCAGTCTGAGATACAGCTTGTAGCAACTCGTTACAGTGATTCGCTACTAGAAATACCCGGCACAACTCGATATTGGGCACCAGTTTACGCAGATGGCGATTTCTCACCGGTTTCTCTGGCTAAAAAATACGGAGTTATGACTGACTCCACTTCCAATTCTCAACCTTCGGCGCATAACAAACACGATGGCTTTGTCCAAGCATACGAATCAATTGCACGTAGTGCAGCAAAAAATGGCAGCTTCAGGATGATCACAGACCATATTCTGCAACATCCCGATCAACCGATTCTATTTCATTGCACAGTGGGTAAAGACCGTACTGGAGTATTCGCAGCTTTGCTGTTGAGCCTATGTGGAGTACCGGACGCGACAATTGTTGAAGATTACGCGTTGACAACCCAGGGATTAGGCTCTTGGCGGGAACATTTGATTCAAAGATTGTTACAAAGAGATAGATTGATGACACGTGAGAATGCCGAGTATATAATCGCAAGTCAACCGGAGAGTATGGAATTATTTCTTGAAAATATTGTGAATCGGAAATTCGGTGGCGCCCGAGCGTATTTTTCGCGAGAGTGCTTGTTGATGGATGAAGAGATTGAAAGAATGATCGAGATTTTGACAGCCTATACTTGAGATTTACCGTCTTAGCACTGTTAACAGCTCCATCCGATACCTCAGCCAAGGACTAGGGAAATGTAATTTAAAAAAGAAATCTCTGAATGCAAGAAGAAAACAACTATTGTTAGGAATTATTGACTCGATCTATCTAACCAATTGCATTGGCTTCTTCTATCGACTTCATTATAACTCGAGAGACATTCGGGCCAATATCTTTCTGATACCAATGTTTTCGTCCAAGCCTCTTGTTTCTAGTCTCTGAATTGTTTCAAGTGCTTCACCTTTCAGTCTTCGAACGACACCTTGAGTATATTCAAATGACTTCGTTCTCTCGAGGTAAGAAAGAGCGTAGCGTTTTACGTCATCTTCGCGTGGCTTCTGTTTCAGTATGTTGATCAATTGCCGGTTTCCTGGATTAGATCTTATGCTATGTATAATAGGAAAAGAGAATTTCCCTTCTGTAAGGTCTTCGCAGAGTCCTTTATTGTCGGTATACGCCGTAGATTTCAGGTTCAGGTAATCGTCACATATCTGAAATATAATGCCAAGTAGTCGGACAAGCGGGACAAGATCCACCTGAATAGACGATTCGGCCTGCATGAGTTGAATAGCCAAGCAGAATAGCCCACCAGTTTTATTAGCGACCATATCCAAATACTCCTCCTCTGTTGGGCAAATGAGGGAGTCCCTCCAGAATAGTTCCATGCCTTGGCCTCGATGAAGGTCTATGAGGGAGTTAACATATATGCTGATTGCCTGTGGGCTGCGTAACTTTTGGATTTCTCGAAGAGCAAGGAAATAAACGTAATTTCCAGAATTCATCGCTTGTGCCGTGCCAAATATGCTGTGAGCAACAGGCTGTCCACGACGAAGTACTGATTGGTCTTGGATGTCGTCAATTAAAAGTGAGGCGGTATGTAGCATAGATATCACTCGGTCAATTACGACTAAGCTTTCATCGGGCACTTGCAACCACTGGTTGAAAGATTTGATCAATTGTGAGCGCATGTTCTTTCCAGGAAAGTTTTCAAGATACTCAAATGGTCCGAGGAGTATTTGTTCCTGCTCTTGCGTCCAAATATTGCGCTGGTAATAACTGTTCGACTGTGTCGTCTTAACAGACAAAAGATCACTGTTGGTTGGATTGATTTCCCCGTCATTTATGTGATTCGAACCACGGTTGTCTTGATAGTTGGTCAATGCAGGGTCTTTCTTTCGTTCCCAATCCCCAGTGCTGTTTTCCGAGGGTGGGGAGTGACTTTGGTGCCCATTTACACCATTGGTAAGTAAACTTTGTGGGACGTCGGATGCTAGCCCATTGGTTTCCCCATGCCTTTCTTCCTGTATACCAGAAGCACACACCTCACCCACCAGGATGGGCTCCACCTTATTGTCAATGAAGTCTTTCACTTTCTTCAAAGCTGCCAAAATATAGGCCTCGGAAAGAACTTCCGATTTATATGTCACTTTCTCAACCCACAGCCATTCTGAAACAGAATTTGTTGAGGCTTGTGTGAGGAACAAAGATCCATTTTCCATGGCAAGTGTGATCTTATCCTGCATTGAAGTCAAACATTCATCAAATTGGACAGCACAACTCAGAATTATTAAGGCATAGGCGGTTTCCTCCTTAGAAGCCCGCACACCCCAATACCCTCCTTTGTTTTGGCTGTCGATAACAGTAGTGACTATTCTTGAAAGTAAATTCAACAGGCTCCGATTCATTGAGCTGTCGCTGAGCGCCAAAGACTTGCAACCAGTTTGTAGAGTGAATAGCCGCGCAATAGCCTGCGACATAAGCATCCAAGAATAAAATGGGGACAGATTCTGTTTTCCAAAATATTAGCTACACACATTTGATGCTCTTGCGGAAGGAAAGTCAGTAGTTATGAGCGTTAGAGAAATAACGTACCCATTTATCTTTTACGTCAAGGTTGCGATCCTCAAATTGCTTATATAGGAAGCTTATCGCCTTTTCAATCTGAAAGATATATGAGGAGGGATCTTGTGTGTGCAACAAAGCTACCAGCACGTTGCAATTTGCTGAAAAGCTAGAGTTGCGCTCTTTAGAATAGGTTTTGAAGTGGTTTTCGTCTTCAAATTCTTTCAGCATAGCATCAACTGAGACCGGTTGGCCAAGCAGATTAAGCACTAATATGGTAGTTGCAGTATCATCGGCATCGGCACCCACGAAAGGCGCAAATCCAAGTATCCCATTTTCCTTGATAAATGAATCATGAAGGTATGCTTTGATCCTCTCAATGCCAGGCGCAGCACGTAAATCAAATCCCACCTTGAGCAGAGTAGACAGAGGCCAAACACACTCAAAGATAGTAGATGGAAAGGCACTTGGAACACCACCTGAACCTTTTCCAGATGCATGCAGAATAACGTGACGTAAATAGGTCTCGCAATCATCCTCCCACTCGGAAGCATGCATCAAATATGCAGCGGTAGACGATGGAGATGCCATGAATGATCCATTGATCTTGTGGTGACCGACTTTGTCGAAATCAATCTTTCCGATAAATGCCTCAAGTGAATGTATAGCACTGGTCTTTAATGGCAGGTATAGATACTCCGGTTTAAATTTTGAGAATTTCTCCTCTTCAAGTTGAGCTAACAACTCCCTTCCAGGGAAACGGAAGCTGATTCCTTCCTCCTCTAGATATCGAAGTAGAGCGGGAACAAGGATTTCGAATCCCACGTGTAGGGTATGTTGGACGTTCCATTCATTGAGCAATTTCTGCAGCGCATTTTCGGCTCTTTCTATTTTGAGTAATAGTTCATCACATGTATAATTACCTTCAGCGGAGTGTGTGGCGTGTGTGGCGTGTTTTTTCAGCGAAAGCAAAGAGGCTGCGGTATTGAGAATCGCGTCGATTTCAGAAGTATACTTTTCCCAACTGCCATCATCAAGTTGGTGAGCAAGCAGATATTCGAAGCATTCTGGGAACAGCCATATTCTCTTGTCGTCGACCGTCCTGCTGATCATGGAGACCCAGGCCGTGTCATATATAGCCGAACTCATGAAACCAAAACCGTGAACATCTTCAATCCTTTCGTCTATGATCCTCACCAAAGCTTCCGCTGACTGCAATAAATTCATTTTTTGGTGAAACTGGCAGAGAATGCAGGCTGAAAGTATGGTACGTTAGATATCAGAAAATTATTCTGCCAAGTGGTAGATACATTCTACTGGAAATTCAGGCTAGCCAACGCGGCACCTTGCCATATATAAGTCCTATGGGGCCTTAAAGACATGTTCTATTACCGATAAAATCCTCCTTTTACATTCCATCCAGATATTGCAGAGTCCCAAAGGCAGTTTGTACAGAGAGACACCCAAGGTCTTTGATACAAGACCCAAAAACTGTAATGGAAAAACGAATACTACAAGACACGCTAGTGGTATTTGAACATGTTTACCTGCTGCTGAACTGTTTCGTAAATCGCTCCCGAATAAGCTAAAGCTTCCAGGGTTGCAGCGGGCAGGCTTAGCAATGACTTAATGAAGCTAATATTAATCATGCGGGAAGAGATGTAAATGTTCTACTGCCGATGACGGCTGATATTTTTGCAGGTTCCGAGAGCGGATGACAGATCCAAACTTTGAAATTGGCTCGGCAATCAGCTTTGATCGACTACTTCTGGCTCTTTGGCATTGAAAACCGGCAAGTTTCTCAGTCACTACTGTATGAACGAATCTTCACGATCGAATCACGTTTCAGCATGTGGGTATTATGTAGGCATGCTCAGCCCCGTCACTGACTTCCGGGTTGGATAAATGATGAAAACCCGCGGTTTGAAGTTAGTTGTAATCTTAACATCTTGCAACTGGCGGTTGAAATACAGATCGAAGCAACAGCAAATTCATTTTTACGGACTATCTACTCAGGCCGCTGTAGTGCCGTTTTTGGCAAGGCCCCACAAGACTCTGAGTCGCGCATTGCCCATTAAAGAGGGGCATCGCCTGACGAAACATTATTATTGTTGAAGCTGCACTTAGTCAACTTTTCGAGTGAGAAAAGGAAGAGAAGTACTCAGCCAACTTAGAACTTTCCAAATACAATGGCTTCACACTTGAGCTTGTCAGCTTTGTCGCTTACACAAGGAATAATCTTGCTCTCAGGCGCGGTCAGTAGAAGCTTTCTTAAACCCAGTCTTGTTGCAAATAAATGCTGAAAAAGTTATAGCTTTCAGCTTATGCTGTTACCGTCATTATCTACAGGGTTTATTTTCACCCTCTTTCAAAATACCCTGGCCCAAAGCTTGCCGCTGCAACACGTTTGTGGTGGATGAAACAGCAGCTAAGCGGTCGCTTCCCATTCATTGTTCATGAATTGCACTTGAAATATGGTGAAATTGTTCGAATAGCTCCAACCGAGCTGTCATTCAGTGGAGCCGATGCATGGAAAGAAATATACGGCTTTCGAAACGGTCTTCCGGAGAATCGCAAAGATCCTGGAGAGAACACCGACGCCGATAAATCCCATCCCACCATCATCAATGCCGATCGTCGGACACATGGGAACCTAAGAAAACTACTCTCTAATGCGTTCTCTGACAAAGTCTTGAAAGGTCAAGAGCCGGTCCTGCTGCATTACATTGATCTACTAGTCAGTAGATTACATGAAGTGGCAGATAAGAGAGATGAACCTGTAGATATTGTCCGTTGGTTCAATGTACGTTGCGATCAGAACTAAGAGTGTCCGAATTTACCGCGAAAATCTACTAATCAAAGTATTCTAGTATGTTACGTTTGACATTATCGGCCACCTTGCATTTTATGAACCTTTTGATTGCCTCAAAAACAACGATTACCATCCGTGGATGTCGATGATCTTCAATGCCATCGTATACGTTCACTATATACGTACATTGCAACGTTTTATTGATGTTCGGTCCATCATCCTAGCTATTATGCCAAAACGAATTGTTGAGCGTCGCAAGTGGCACATTGGCCTTGTGGAAGAAAAGGTCAAGCGACGCAAGACCAAAAGCCCGGATTACATTGACTTTATGAGCCACTTGCTACAAGCTGAGGAGAAAGGGCATCTAACTCTGCCGGATCTTGTTGCAAATGCTAATTTGATGGTAATTGCCGGAAGCGAAACCACAGCAACAATATTGTCTGGCACTATCTACTACTTGTGTACTCATCCACGCGTGATGCAAAAGCTACTCGATGAAGTCCGCACATCATTCGAAGATTCCAACGAGATTAATATCGCACGAATAAGTCAATTAAAGTATATCAACGCTGTGATTGACGAATCTTTCCGATTATACCCCCCCGCTGCAGGAAGTCACCCTCGTATTACTCCGCCAGAGGGTGCGATGATCCTTGGAGATTGGCTTCCAGGTAATGTAAGTAAATCTAGGCTTGAAAATGACGTTTTTGCTTCAACCGTTTAAATTTTAAGCATTTCTGATATTAACCTTTTAGACATCCATGGGTATGGCGCAATATGCCGTCTTTAGGTCGCCGTCAAACTTCAAGGATCCTGAGTTATATTACCCAGAAAGATGGCTAGATGAAGATGGGCCTTATAAAAATGATCGCCGAGAGGCTCTTCAGCCATTTTCCTTTGGTCCACGCAATTGCATTGGACGAAAGTGAGTAATCTCTCCATCTCCTATCCATCATGTTACTTCATCACCAGGACAATGCTAACATACCGCACTTCCCTCCTGGTTGATAGCTTGGCAAATATTGAAATGAGACTCATCCTCGCTAAGATGCTCTGGCACTTCGATTTTGAATTGACTCCAGAATGCATGAACTGGCCTAATGATCAGTTTATTTACACATCGTGGGAAAAAATTCCACTGAAAATTCATATATCAACTCGAGTACCAGAGATTTGAGTAATAGATACAAGACGCACGCAATACGTGGCTGATAGGGAGAAATTCATCATTTACAATTTTCCTGTCCCAATTTGATCATGCTTGGGGGGTGTCAATGACTGTCCTAGCCGCTGATTATCGTTCAACTATTATTGCCTGCGGATTTTCCTAGTGCATTGTTCCATTCTGTGAAGTTGCAATCATGTAAGCATCAATGCGGACTTCATAAAAAATATTTGCCATAATTAATTTTAACTTATTATGCTGTTATGGCGTCGTATGGATCCCTTGTTTTTTTCACTGATCTGTAACTACCTAAGCCTTTGACCGAGCAGATAACCACTTGTCAAATTGGAAACAATCCGATGTTTCTCCGTCGAAAATTGGCAGATCCTCAATAAGAAAGGTCATAAAAACCGTTTCTGGTCCCTCACCTGCGCATTCGAGGTTGATTATTGCAATGCGCCAAGTCTTTTAATGTGCTGTCAATCTAGCCAGTAATATGCAAAAGATTGAACCATTTTAGCCTTTCCAAGATTCTTCAGCGAAAAGCTGAATAATCTATAAATCGCCACGTCACTGAGTATCTAGTCATGAACCACGCGATGTAACATTGTGAGGCACATGCTCCGTACCTCGAGTGAAGAACGGCGTTAAAATTGAGTTCCGTTTGTTGATCTATTTTCGGTGACTCAATATATAATACGAAAATATATTACTTACGTATGTGAATACAGTATTGTAAGAGTCGGTGTTTCGAAATTTCGTATCGTATTTTACCAAAAGTGGGTGTTCTCCATCTTGAGACAAATCGGTGTGGGAAAGACGAAAGTTGGAGAGAGCATTCATTTTTTGAGGGTAGCTTAAACAAAGGCTTTTGCTTCTCGATTTTCTAACGAAAAGAAATGAGATTTACAATAAGCGTTCCTACCTCAGTTTCTGCTCCTCTGTCATTAAGGTGATGTGACCTTGCTGACACGAGATGTCTACGGAAGATTACGCGTTGAAAAGCTGCTTTATGCTGGCTCTTGTCTTGATAATCTTGTTCCCGATAGGTATCGCCTTGAAACTTATTGGTGGCTCAGTTATATTTTCAATCATGACCATAGGCTTGTGGAAGGTCTATTTGTGGCCTTTTATTTTTAGTCCTCTACGACACCTTCCTGAACCCAATGTAAGCTACCAAAAGAATGAAGGGCATCCTTACAATTTCAATGATACTAAGCATCTGTTTTCAGGGAGGCACGTTACTTAACGGCCATTCTAAGCTCGTCCCTAATGAACGATCTGGTATGCCCTTGCAGGAATGGATCAATGAGATTCCAAACGAGGGCCTCATTCGATATCGCATGACCCTTAACAAAGAAGTTGTATTTGTAACTTCTCCCAAAGCACTTTCTGAGGTTCTAGTCCAAAAGAACTACGATTTCTCCAAGCCTTATAAACTCAGAAAGGGTCTGGGCAGAATCCTGGGTATTGGATTAATTATTGCCGAAGGCGATGAGCATAAGGTGTGCAGTCTAAGAATTTCGGGTAAATTGAACAAAGATGCCAGTCTTGCTAACAAGATCCCAAGAAACAACGGAAATTATTGATGCCAGCCTTCTCGCACCGCCATGTCAAGAACCTTTACCCCATTTTTTGGGAAAAGTCTGCATTGTTAGCGACAGAACTAAAGGCAAATATGCTGAATCCCGATGGGCAATCAAGCCAAGTCGTTGATGTGACAGATTGGCTGGCACGGACTACTTTAGATATCTTGGGAGCAGCTGGGCTCGGGAGGGAGTTCGACACTTTGCATCATCCAGAAAATGAGATTGTACGAGCTTACCGAGGGGTTTTCGAGCAGAAGCCACCCAAGGGTGTCTTGGGTATTCTCATGTTCGTCATTAAAGATACACTACAAAGTTATATTAATATCAAACGACAAGACAGTATCGCCGCTGCCACAAAGGTCTTAACCGAAGTTTCCAGGGGACTAATCAAGGACAAAAAGGAAGAAAAAATAACAGATTTGAAATACAAAGTGGATCGATCAGTCAGAAAGGACATAATTTCAGTTGCGCTTGACTCTGGAGACTTTACTGATGAGATGCTGGAGAACCATCTGCTTACTTTTCTCGCGGCGGGGCATGAAACCACAGCTACTTCCATGACATGGGCCTTATATGCATTATGTTTGCATCCGCACGTTCAGCAGAAACTCCGTGAAGAAGTTCTCGCAAATCTCCCTTTCAAATCCCGGCAAACTGCTGAGGAAAAGACCGTTACAGCGGAGTTAATTGATAGTTTGCCATATCTTCATGCCGTTTGCAACGAAGTTTTGCGCGTCTACCCGCCAGCTGGTTTCACTAGACGTGTTGCCGTGAAAGAAACAGAGATTTTGAACCAGCGTATACCGAAGGGAACAGTGATTGCAATCTCTCCTCGCGCAGTTAACATCTCGAAAGGCCTCTGGGGTGAAGATGCCCTCGTATTTGACCCTGAGCGATGGATGAAACCCAATCAATTAAACAGTGGCGGTGGTCTAACTAATTTTTCATTCATGACGTTCTTGCATGGTAAGTCCTTGTTGAATCAACTAAGCTCGTTTTTTGTCTCGTATCTAAATTGTTGCATCCCAGGGCCGCGTTCATGCATAGGACAAGGCTTCGCACGTGGGGAGTTTGCCTGTCTACTTTCTGCACTAGTTGGAACATTCGAAATGGAACTGGATGATTCTAAATCGGAATTGGTAATTGAAACTGGACTCACTTCTCGGCCTAAGGATGGACTGAAAATACGACTTCGTGCAATTGCCTGAGTGATTACTGATCCGGAAAGGAAGAATGTATAGAAGTTCTTCAAATGCTTCAGTTACATTCGCGTTGGAAGATAAATGTTCCAGGCAATCACATACATAAGATACACCGGCCTTCTTCTTTTACCAGGTAGCATAAGTATCAATCTATTGGCTTGTGAGGATCTAAGTCTGTCATGATATCCTTTCCAAACTCTTGTAGCGCTATTCGAAGCCAGTCGGGTAACGCTCGGGTGACGGGGGATATGTAAGCAGAAGCTGGTATCATGATATTCTGAGCGCGACCACTCCACAATATAGAAGCAACTGCAGTGCTGACATCACGGGGTTGCAGGGATCTAACAGAGGATGGGAGTTTGATCCCTCTAAACATTTTCGTGCTCACGGCTGAGGGCGAAATGCAGGAAATACGCACTGCAGGAGCTTTGTAGATGTGGCGCATTTCCGTCTGTAGGCCTTCATAGATAGCCAATGCGGCGGCTTTGGTTGCCGCATAGTCCACTACGCCAGCAGTTGCAAGATGGCCAGTCTGTGAGGCAACTATCACGAAGTGGCCATGGTTTTTGGCAGCAAGGGCTGGCAGAAATGTTTTAATAGTCCACAGGAGCCCCAAGCTATTGACTCCAAATGTCCTGAGTGATATTCAATTAGATAGTCTTCAATTATGTATTCTTCAATTGTTTTTCAATTGAACTTACAATTCGATGTCCCTTTTGGAAGCGTGAAGTAAGGGCTTCCCGCGGCAAATTCCGGCATTTGCAATTACACAAGTGGGTTGACCAACCTCTCTACATTTAAATTCGTTTAGCAAGTGATATAAACTCCTTAAAAATATCTTCTGGATGAAGAAAATAACTTACTGAGTCAAGATCGCAGCAACCGCTTGCATTTCCTCAAAATTCGTCAAATCGCAGCGGTAGTAATGTATATTTTTGGCTTTATTTTGCATAGTTAGCTGGGCTAGCTGTATGTGGATGGAAGACATCGTAAGGAATGGAAATCTTACGAGCATCATAAGTCAGCGGGAGAACATCTAATACAATAACCTCCGTTCCCCTAGACGCCAAAGCCAAGGCACACGCTGCACCAATTCCGTTTGATCCTCCTGTGACTAAGACAATTTCTTTCTTCCAGTCATATATATCATCGTAGCCAGCATTCAATGCCCGGTCGTTCAAGTAACGATTAATCCGATACAATATGTAGGGAATACCAAGATAAAAAGCAAGAGATGAAGGAGAAATTGGAAGAGACTTTCCATAATGCTGAAAGCGTGTCAATAACTCGGCTGCCATTTTCGAATTCCAAAGACCGAACATACACATCTGCAAATACTCAGTGGAAGGGCTCATTTAAGAGAAATGTGGCAATAGAAATTTCAGGACGGCCGGTGATGGATATTATTTCGAAATCTGCTGTTCTTGCGCGTACCGCACTTCTCCTTGATAGTATTTTAAGTTTTTGCAATAGCCTTATTTGCTGCTGTATATAATCCGGTATTACACTAAAATACTGTACGTTACGTAGATGTAATACCGTTTTTGCTGTAAATTACATGTCTCGTTAGTTTCGGTATATATTACACTTTATCAAATTACGCTCCATTAAACAGAGTTTAAGGAGAATGGAGACTTCACCCTCATGCGCCCAAAAGGGATAAAGGGTGATCAGCTTTGGAGATAGAACGGGGACGCGTTGCATTGCATTGCAGTGATTCCACTGTATTCGAAAATCCCACACTGTGTCATTCATGTCGGAGTATGATCTTTACCCTACAAAATAAACAGCGGAGAGGCTTGAGACAATTAGTCAGCTGGCATCGAACTAAATAACTAGTTAGTTATCGATGAAACAAGGTCGTTACTACTAAATCGAGCACGGGCAAATGACCTACATACCCAGCCATGGAGTTGTTCTTGCCACAGTAATTGCCATATTCACGTTGGCGCTCTTGCTCGCCAGATTGGAGGGAAATGAATTTGAAATACCTTGATTTTGGCGAATGATCCTGATTGTATAGGTATTTTGATTTCCCGCGACTATCGATGATTCCTGAAAATATCGAGGTAGTTATTTCGCTCACCGGATTCAATTCGGAGATAACGCTCGCAGATTGTCCTTCTCAGATGAAGACTCACCATTGACCACTTCAGCAAGTGGTCCGATACGTCTTTTTAGTCCTAGTATAATGGCTCAAACAATTGCTAAAAATGGAAACTGACACCTTGTCGCCACCTCTATGTGGATGGACGCCACGAGATAGGAAAGCGATCGAACATAGAATCTAAGGCCGTGTGACTTTATTGCTCCACGGTCTTGCTTAAGTTTCATCCAATTGGGAGTTTAACTTTCATGTTAAGTAATGGAAGAATACAGTCTGTACTGCAAGCAGGTCAATTTAGTTGGTAGCTTCAAGTAGAAGTCAAGATACTGCTATCAAATATGAAGCCAGAACTTCAAAGCAAATAATCATATCTTTTCACAACCGACTCTCGCTACTATTCTCAAATATGTTGTTAATAGATGCATTTCTAATTGCTTACAACTTTTCGAGAAAAAAATGAAAGAAAAAGAAATTAAAAGTAGGAAAACTGATCAATTTCCAAGTTTTGGACAAGTTTTGCCACGATATTCTGCATTATTTTTTCGACGGGCGTTCTCATAATCGAGGCCACGAAAACCGTTCTGTGAACAACAAAACACATATTCCCAAATTACAGGTGTTCGAAGTATCTTGTTCGATTTCGTCCATTTTTGATTACTCATTTTTCAATTATTTAAGTCGGCGTAGTGCCTAGATTCTGCAATATCTTATATTCGGGAAGTCTTGGTACCTCTTTCTGGACTTAGTTATCAGGTATAAAGAAGCAATGTGTGATTAGACACTCTAGCATTTCAATAGGTACTAAACGTTTCGTGGTCTGACTTAGTTGACTATAGTGACATCGAACTAGGTACCTACTCATGTTAAGCATGCTAAGCAACTCTCGCAATCATTGCCCTGACATTGAAGATTTTCTGTATACTATCTTGTTCATATGATTGGTGTTACATTCAGTGTTTTGGTGATGGCTTGCTCTACAGCGGCAGTGTGTCAACTACAAATAAGAAAGTCCATGATTATGTGCATCGAGCATATTTCAGTAATTTGAATACTACTTGAAAGGTAGCACAACCTGCATGGGATTTTTTCGTGTGCCTTTTTTCAAGGCTCAGCTTCATTGTCTGCAAATAAAGGTTATATATATTCTTTGCCTAGGTAGTTGGGGGTGGTGACAAGGTTGGAACCTTGGAAGATGAAAGGGTTCCTCGTACCTAGGTAGGTAAACAATTAGATATGCCTTTCACCCCCGATGACAATTTATATCTACCTACTTCATATTTTAAAGGAAAGCCTTTCCCGTGATTCAGTACTTACCTAGGTAGCTTGCCTGTAAGTGTTATCTGAAGACATGAAAGCTCAATGTCAGTGATAACTATGAAATGCGATTTCATTAGGTAATTGAGAAGTTGAGTGATTTTACTTGTGTTTCTAATGTGCAAATATCTAGTAACGCAGCGTGAGATGGTGACTTTAGTAGCTCATCTTGAAAAATAGTTATCTAACAACTCGAACTTGGAAGCAAAGGTTAATTCCAAAATTAACAGATATGATTCTCATTGCTACCCCGCATTTGTGAAGATCATGAACAATACTGGCTAGGCAAGCCAGCTATACATGTGACCTTGACGTATAAATTGGCATTGGAAAAGAAATGGTTAGTTATTGTTTAAGACTAATTTGTACAAAAAAGAGAATATCACCTTGACTGGCTTGACAACAAATAGAAATTTCATGGCTTGATATGGCTTCAACGCAAACCGATGGTAATCCGAAAGAGAGACTCTCCACCCGTCCTGGCGAAGATTACGGGATGCCTGATGCGCAGCAGGCCACGAGAAAGGAACATGAGATGGCTTTGTTGCAAGCCATCAGGCTCTATCCGAAAGCAATCGGATGGTCAGTCCTTCTTTCCACTGCTATCATTATGGAGGGATACGATGTTGTCCTCATGCAAAGCTTCTATGCATTCCCAGCATTTGCAAGGCGTTACGGACAACAGTCCGCCAATGGCAATTATCAAATTTCAGCCCCTTGGCAATCTGGTCTTTCTAATGGTGCAAACGTTGGTGAGATCCTGGGGTTGTTCATCAATGGAATTGTCTCTGAGAGATACGGCTATCGCTTCACAATGATCGCTTCTTTAAGCGCGTTAACTTGTTTTATCTTCATTTCTTTTTTTGCTACCAACATCGAGACTCTCGAGGTTAGTGAAATATTGATGGGGATTCCTTGGGGCGTGTTCCAGACATTGACCACGGCATATGCATCGGAAGTCTGCCCTGTCGTTCTACGAGGTTATTTGACGACGTATGTAAATATTTGTTGGGGTATTGGTCAGCTGATTGCTTCCGGAGTTCTGAGAGGGCTTCTTGAACGCTCTGATCAGTGGGCTTATCGCATACCATTTGCGCTTCAGTGGATGTGGCCAGTGCCACTAATAATTGGAATCAGCCTCGCTCCGGAATCTCCATGGTGGTTAGTGAGGAAAGGCAGGATTGACGACGCAGAACAGACATTATATCGCCTTATGAGCCGTCGTTCAAGCCTTTCCGACCTTAAATCCGATATTGGGAACACTCTTGCCATGATGGTACAGACCGACGCTCTTGATCGGCAACTCACATTCGGTACTTCTTACCTAGACTGTTTCTGTGGAATTGATTTGAGGCGTACAGAAATTGTTTGCGTCACATGGGCAATTCAAAACCTTTGCGGCGCCGCTTTCATGGGATATTCGACATACTTTTTCCAGCAAGCCGGACTGTCGGTTTCCTACTCATTCGACATGTCCATGGCTTTATATGCTGTAGCAATTGTGGGTGTGTTCATATCATGGTTTTTTATGGCTCATTTGGGACGGCGGACTCTCTATCTCGGTGGACTTTTCGCCATGTGCGTGGTTCTACTTATTATTGGCTTCGTCGCTGTGGGCGATAAATCTTCCAGTTCTGGGTGGGTGATAGGATCTTTGCTGCTGATATACACACTTATTTACGACACTACTGTGGGCACAGTCGCGTTCTCGGTTGTGGCAGAAATTCCTTCTTGTCGTCTACGAACTAAGACGATTGTACTGGGCCGGAATTTGTATAATGTGATTGGCATAATAAACGGCGTTATAACTCCATATATGCTCAACCCATCGGCTTGGAATTGGAAAGGGAAAGCCGGGTTCTTCTGGGCTGGCTTGTGTTTTTTGTGTTTCACTTGGACATATTTTCGCTTGCCCGAACCGAAAGACAGGACTTTTGAAGAACTTGATAGGCTATTTGAGAAAAAGATTGCGGCCAGGAACTTCGCCAAGACGAAGCTGGACTACATAGACTCGTCTCAGGAGGCGAAACCCGTGTAGCTGACAATTATTGAAAGCTCTGTCTGGAAGAGAATCAAGACCCCACGCGATTTCGTGCGGGGGTCCTATGTACCTGACAGTCAACGATGTATTGAATGATGATTGTGTTTCTTGTAGTACCTGGGTAGAAATGGTGAGGAAATGTTTTTGTGTCAACCTTGGAAATCGTTCGAAATTCGAGTTTCCCAGCAATTTAATTCTATGATAAGCAACTTAGGGAAAGTACCGAAGTTCACTTAAATCATTTTCAACCAAAGAATTGGCGATTGGTTCAAATCTCGTTCCTGCATGGACTCGATTGTCAATGACGATCAACTCTTGGCATTTGATGTCTGGGGCTGCGATTACTTGGGGGACTGTTGGGGGTCAAGGTTTTAAGTTTGTTTCTTCCGAGACCATGCGATGAGTTAGAAGGGACCGAACCCACTGAAATGGTGCAAACAGTTCACTAAGAGTCGCTATACAATTATTACACGCGCAATAATATCGCTGCTCCAACTCTCATTTTGCAACACATGAAGATCTAAGTAGCATTTGAAGTGGAAAAGTAAGATTTGATTTCGAGCTCAAAGCGCGCTAACAGTTGGACGCGGCTGACAGGCTAAACATGGTTTCAACAATGTAACGCTTTCCGTGGAATGCTTTCGGGCATTTTCCACAAGTGGAAAATGGCAAAGATCACGGTCCGGCCCCAATACTATGAACGAACGCGTCGAAGACACCCATGCGACACCCGAAGTCAACTCGGGACCTGGAATAGTGCTTCAAGGGGGTCGATGACTCGGTCACCTGGTGGACCTCGACCTCTCCGTACTTATGACAGCAGCAATGCAACATTTTCCTTGTCGCGATCTCCGATAATACATTGGAAGGAGACGAATTTCCAAAAGAGGACATCTACTTTGATCGCAAGTCGGTGCAGTATTTTTCACACTTTTAGACAATTGATATTGAGTACCTAAGTATAAATACATTGATGATGCCGGGGCGCAAAGGCGATGAGTATTTTGCAATCTGGAAGTTAACGCTCATTTACTACTTACCTCAGTAAACAGTCCCGAGGTCGTTGACCGACCCTAGGATTTTATATCCGTTCTCTCCTTTTCAAACAGATCAACTCACTTCCAAGGTCCAACAAAATGCGCTCCTTTCAAACTATTTTATTTGCCGGGACTGTCATTTCCACGGCTTTTGCCTACCCAGCTAGGTCTCAGCAAAGCTCAAGTAAACGGCTGGCTGTCTACTGGGGTGCCGAGGATGACACTACTACTCTTTCCGATGTTTGTTCTGACAGTTCCTATGAGATTGTGAATCTCGCTTTCGTTAGTTACTTCAATGGTGATGGCGGCTACCCGACACTGGCCCTGAGTACTCTTGACGGCCCATCACAGGCGCAGCAGGACGCTGGCGCAACCTCCTTGCAAGATGGATCCTCTCTTGTGGATGCCATTAACGCCTGTCAATCTTCCGGCAAGCTTGTCCTGATGAGCCTTGGAGGTGCTATTGGCAGTGCGGATGTTACGCTCTCCGGCGACGATCAAGCGAACCAAGTCGCTGACCTGTTATGGAACTTATTTGGTGGTGGTACCAACCAAACGGTTGCGCCGCTACGGCCATTCGGAGACGTTAAGCTTGATGGTTTCGATATTGGTGCGTGGCGTTCCTAATGATCAGTTCTAAACTAACCCAAACTAATCTTGTTCATAACAGATAACGAGTCTGGCAATCCAACTGGTTACAATACCTTTGTCTCTAGACTGCGATCGAATTTCGCCCAAGACTCCAGCAAGACATATTACCTGACCGCGGCGCCACAATGCCCATATCCTGATGCGTCCGTCCCTCTCGACATATGTCAACAGCTTGATTATGTCTGGGTACAATTCTACAATAATGATGATTGCAATGTAGCTCAATCAGGCTTCATAGATGCCGTTCAGTCATGGAGTAGTGGAATCGGTAATGCGTCGCTGTTTATTGGCGCTGTGGCTAGTCCCGCCGATGGCGATCAAGGCTACGTGGACGCTCAAACTATGGTTTCTTCTTTGCAACAAGTCGAAGGTTTGGGCCTGCCAAATTTTGGAGGGGCAATGCTGTGGGAAGCACAACTGGCTGTCAATAATGGTAACTATCAGTCGGCCGTTGCTTCTGCTTTGTAATTATACACATAATCGTTCGATACGATGTACATGTTCTGTTATTGCTTGCTTCTCGTTGTAAATAACAATTTCGCTCTATCCATTCGTCATTTGAGTCAACGTCACATCAATTCTTGAGCCTTTTCTGGTCTGTGGTATGACGTCTCGATTTACTACCTATGTATTTTTTTTTTTTTTTTGTTTTTTGACTCACTACGCTTTCCGAAATCAAGTCTTTCGTTCTTCAGGGCTGCATGATCGCTTTCCAAGGTTGCAGGTGGTGATAATATGTACCTAGCGATGACACCACCCTATGTGAGAATATATACACCGTCATACATCTGTTCTCTTCAGTCTGATAGTAGTAGGTAAAATTGCACACTGTCCGTTTGATACATATACAGAATGCCAGGATCAAGCTTACTCCTATCATAAGCGCAGCAGCTACGCCGGCGCAGTTGGGTAGTGAACTTCCATGGATATTGATAAGACATCGTCCCAAATTTGACCCAGGTATATATGCTTCAGTTGGAGACCTGGTAAGGAGTGAGGGGTATAAAATCGTGAATCATGCGCCACCTAGCGTCACGATGATCGCACTGATTCCGGGAAATGTGTAGATAAGAAATCCTAGCTCGCAAATTAAACAAAGCGACATCTTCCTCCGTCAATTCAGGGGGGATCGTATCCCCTAAACGGAACACACCATGTGGTCGTATACGTGCGGCTTGTGAAATGAAGTGTTTTGATGTTTCCTTCTTGGACTTATTCCTATACAGGGATGGTAGGGATAATGGGATTTGTGAATTCGATTTGCGGGCAGGATTGCTCGGAGGACGACTAAAGTTGCAACACAATCCCGACACACAACTTCCTGCTAAGTCCTCGACGACAAGAGAATGACTTCCATCTAGCTTTAAGTCATAAATCGGCGCAGTCCTTTCTTCTGCCATCATGACGACATTAATCACAGCAAGCCCTTCATCGCGCTTGGAAAGTCCTTGCACTGCATGAGTCTGGCGCAGAAGTGAAACAGCTGCGCGGCGAATATTGGGCTCCCGACACCTCAGACAAGTGAACCAAAGAGGGATACCAGCGCTAATCTCGAATGTATAAGGCGACTGCATGAGGTTGTTTTGACTGGAGATGTCTATACACGCCCTAGTTTGGTTAACAATTTCCTGGAAATTGTCGATGTATAGATCGGTAGTAACCCGCGACGGCGATTGGCATACGCCGAGACTCACAAAGAACATCTCGTAGTATGAACGGAGTAATGCAATGATACTCAAATTTGGGTGTGATAGCTTGTTCTCCTCGACTCGATAGTTCACAAAATCCACGAATGCAGAATGCCAAGTTCTCAACTTGACTGACAAAATCTTATGCTTCGCAGCCATATCATCTGATAAAGAGCAAGCGCGTGATCTTTGTAAAAATAGCTCACAGTCTTGCTCAAAAAGTGAAATTTCCGCAGCCAGCATGACCATTGAGTCTCGTGCAGATTTCAGAGACGTAAAAATCTGCGGTAAGGTGTAGCTGTAGCCCGATTTTTCGACCACAGCTATTGCCATGGACCAAGTGCTTCTAGGCGAAAAAGAAGCTAGGCGAATGAATATGGGCACAATCGTATCTTGTAGCAAGTCTTTCTGTGTCAAAATCAACGCATTTGATCCTTGATCAAACAAATTGAGCATAAGGTTAATCCCTTGGGCATAGAGACGCGACACTTCCTCGAGGTTCCCCAGCATTGATTCAATGCATATAAACAATGTACACGTAATTAGACCAGTGAAAGAGTCAATGGCCCCGCTGTCAATCCCTCGACGAATCCCGGACACCGATCGTGAGTACCAGTGTAAGGACTTTTGATAGCATTGCTTGTCATCGTTACAACTCAGTTTGCGTCCGAAATCACCATCATTAAAGGACCCGCAATCTCCGGTCAGGGAGCTTATGGCTAGCATGGCATCCCGCACGGCCGGTTCCATTTGGCATATCTGTGGTATGGTGCATTGCCAGAAATTAGCGTCCAATTCGCCCCCGACTAGCAATGATGCGCGTTGAGAGTAATATGCAAGGGCGCGACGCTCTGTTCTGTTTGAATTTGGAGTGGCAGAAATTACAGCCTGTTGCAAGGGCATATCGAAGAATCCGTTTGTCTGGATGCCCCTGGTTGTTCTTGTTGTGTTGTATTCACAAACACGACCCGTCGTACTACATCTTAAACATTTTGGCTTCTCTTCGCCACACTTTACTTTTCGTGCCCTGTAATGGAGTCAGCAGAGAGTACCTGGATCGCAATAATTGAAACACCAACTTGCACGTCTTGCATCCCAGCCTTGACTTCAATTTCCTTATTGATAAAGACATATCACGGCCAGTAGAACTATTCTATACTCGAGAATCTGCTGTGATAGTTTCGAGAGTCTAGCGCGGATAAATTTTACAGACCAATGACTTGGCGACTGTGGTGACTCCTGAACTTGTCTTGGACGCGGATGTGTCTGTTTGGCGACGGAAGGTGGTCAAAGCTTCAGCCATAACACCAACCTAACTTATCCCCTTTGTTGGGAGCTTGCGCATTTTAGCGTGACACTCCTGGTACTAGAGCGTTTTTTTTGGTATTTGAACCTGGTGATTGGCTAGATTCTCCGCCTGAAGGGCCATTCTGATTTTATTTTTATTGTAAAAAAGCTGACGCGCCCACGTTAATTTCTAAATAATTATTATGGTTGTAAATCGCTTTACGAGCCTGTAATATAAATCTGACCAATCAACAATTCTAAAAACCACTATACACGAAAAAACCACGCTAAAATGCGCAAGCTCCCAACAAAGGGGATAGCCCTAACCCTTAAACCCGACATGTGCATGGACGGTGTGTATCTAGCTTTTTGGTCGTCATCCTATTGCTTCGAAGTAGCAGAATCAAACTCCACTATGTTAATATATCGGCGGCTTGCTAGTCCTATCCCCCAGCAAGAAAAAGTAACGGCAATCTGCCTTGCATTGCATAGTAACCGGAACTCGAGGCAGCGGCTACCTATAGAGTGAGCACATGGAGGTTTTTTCCATCTTATCAATGCAGGGTGAAGTACTACAACGCTATCACGATGCGGAATCTCCTAATTTTACTGAAGCTGAGACCAGGCTCTGGCTGTGTTTAATAATTGCTGCTAGGCTAAGTAACACTAACTAACCGGGTGACTTGTACCTTTTTCACAGCCCGATGAAACCTTTGCCGGTCGACTAGCTAATTCCGTGTCGGCCCCCAAAGTCACAAGCCCACTTTGCTAATTACCTGCCGCGAAAATCCAGCCCTGGAGCACTCTCAATGGTTGAAACCCGTTCGTTAGGGAAGAACTAAATATGCTTACGCAGTACTCCGTACATGGTCATGAAGAGGGGTATCTTTCATCGAATCGGGGACTATGGCACGCCAGGTGCATGCAACTAAACTAGAAACTTAGCATAAGCATGATTGGACTCTAGATTTGGCAGGTGATGACTCGGACTGCGCGCCACAATAGGAAAAGGCACTGTTCTGTCCTTCATCCTTCGCATGGTTGCATTTGAATGAAATATTGCATTATGGAATTGTAGTTGTGGTAACAATTTTTGTCTTCTATGCGACCTATAATAATCCTCAAATTCCCAACCGGCTGAGAAGCTTTTTGATTATTTGAGCAATTCAGACAGCCAAAAGTCGAGATTTCAAAAATGGTTTCGGTTCATCAACTGCCGGTGTTTCTATTACTTACGGCGTTTGTCAGTGCTGCACCTCGTTTAAATGAAGTAAATAAGCTACACAAACGCGCCGCCCTTCCAAGCTTTGCAACCGCGTATGCACCACTGTCATACCTTTATAGCGGCGAAAAGTGGTTTCCATCTGAAATCACGACCCATCTCGCCAATGCCCAGCCAGAAGTGAACTTCACAGCTACCGGCTCTCAGGGCTCCGTTACTCTCGATACATTGAACTCTTATTCTTCAGATGTTTACTTGACAGCGTCTGATGGTCCTATATTGAACCCTTTGAACAACACACCAACCTGGCTGCTCTCCAACTACGGCATTCCCAATACAAACGGCCTCAGCGCAGCTCCGGGCCTGATCATTGCGGCAGAGAAAAACAGTACGACCACTGACGTGTTTTATTTTTACTTCTACTCTTATAATTACGGTGGAGAGTAAGTTAAGAATTTTGCTGTGAATTGTGCACTTGGCTCATTTATTTCTACCTCCAAGAGTCCTTGATCTAAATTTCGACGACCACGTTGGTGACTGGGAACATGTGATGGTGAGTTGTACTGTGCATCGTTAACCTCATACGGTGACCAATAGAACTCATAAACTCCTCAGATTCGTTTTGTCAACGAACAGCCATATGCTATCTACTGCTCACAACATAGTGCCGGATCGGCTTACTACTGGAATGTTGTAAATTTTGACGGCCAACGCCCAATCACCTACATCGGATACGGAGGACACGCAAATTACGTGACGGCTGGTACACAAGATTACACGATAGCTCTGGGCTTGATTAGTGATCATACAGATAATGGATACTTGTGGGACATGACCCTGAATTACCGTGGCTATTGGTACGATGTCAGCTCGGGTGAGTTCAGTGTGGCCTCGGGAGCCGGAGAAGGTGCATCAGAGGAGGGAAACGAATCCGCTACTTGGCTTAACTGGCAAGGGGCATGGGGAGATGAACAATACCCGGATGATTTTGCCGATGACCTCAAAACCGGCCAATATTGTATCTCTAGTGAATGCCATTACACGAGTGGGCCCACCGGTCCCGTGGCTAAAAACCTGGGTCGGACGACAGTATGCGAAAACGACAGCAACTGCACAATTTTTGATAACATAAATGACCTTACGTCACAGTCATAGCACCACTGGGGGCCCAGTTTAGCACTTTGCTATTCATTATTTCGATAATAAATTATATCCATGTGACTAGAATTTACATTTCATTTGGACATCTTTAGGCAAAATCCGGAGCCTCCAGACTTTAATCCTGAGTCAAGATAGAAACGGTTATAACCACCGATATAACTTATTGGCAGTGTAATGCCAAAGATCTACGACTCGATCATAATCATTCATGGAGCTGGCGCCCAATCAGATTTGCTTAAAAGAGTCGAAGACGATCTTTCCTCGTCTACCAAATTTCTCATACCTGTATAATTTATCACTGAAGTATTGTAAGGAAATTTTTCACAGTGAAGGATTCCTAGCAAAATATACCTTGTAAAGGGTTTAAATCGGTGGTGTCAATTATCTAGGTGATAAATGCGTTTCCAAAAGCCCCGAGCGTAATAAGACGATACCTATGTACATTTGAGCATTGTTCCGCTCTCTCAATTCTGGAAAAAAAATGTCGGAAGGAAAATCAATCTATCGCACCCTCGAAGGTCACGGTTTGAGCACCAAATGCTCGAAAATTTGGATATTAAGCGAAAATGCAGCCCCTAGATGCAGGAAAAATAGAAATTAAAGAAACAGCAGATGAATCGACTTTCAAAACATTTCGAGCGAGGTCTTGCAGTAATTTGATGGCCGTATCACATCAAATAGAGCCGCGAGCATTACCAAAATCAACGCGGTTACATGAAACATAAGGTTGCGGAGATATACCGAGACATCAGAAATTAATGGTCATTTATACATAAAGTTTGGTAAAATTTTAGACATGAGGGAAGAGAATCTAGCGAAACGGTCCAACGGATGATCAGCCGACACTTAGATCAAACGTGAAACGAATGCAATACCGGTACCTTTATGGCCCCATAAAGCCTATTTTTGATTTAGGCTGTTAAGCTAAGAACGATTTTCCCCGTGTTTACCCCATATGACGATCCTGATGATCTGTCAATATTGGTCTGCGTTGCAGACTTCAGAATTAAATTGGGCGTATGCGGGTACAACTTTCGGCACTTGAGGTGCAGCTCAGGCTCAACAAGACACGAATGATGATCTACTACATTAAAAAACTATTCAAATCGGCAGTTGGTCTGCTCCGAGACATTCCCAGAGCCTCGGTTTTTCTCTCTAGTGGTATTGAGATTATTATTCTGAACAAGTTCTACGCGATTGGAATATAAAAGGATGGGCTTCTATAGTCTTCAAGCTAAAATTGCGTTCGAAATTTCATACTCTCGCAGTCGCTCGTGGATCTTGAAGCAGTCCTCGCGATAGATTATAATCACCATGGCTTTTCATCTCATGCTTCTTCTGGCTTGGCTGCTACCGGCAGCCTTTGCTGCTAGTTTGACTCAAGTGAATAATTTTGGGAATAACCCTGGCTCTGTGGAGATGTACATCTACGTTCCCAATACACTGGCTAAAAATCCTGCCGTGATTGTTGCTGTGAGTGCCCGAGTAAATGATCGTAGACCAATCGAGACTCTCTCGCGCTGATTCTATGTTCACGAATCCAAAGATGCATCCCTGCGGCGGAAATGGCCCGCAATATTTCGGAATGTATGACTTCCATACGCCAGCAGATCAATACGGATATATTCTCATATACCCGAGCGCGACACGAGACGACAATTGTTTCGACGCTTACAGCGCAGCCTCTCTAACTCATAATGGCGGCAGCGACTCGTTGTCCATCGTTAATATGGTTAAGTATGTTATCTCAACTTACGGCGCTGATCCCTCAAAGGTCTATATGACTGGGTCTTCCTCTGGTGCGATAATGACCAATGTTCTCGCTGGTGCATACCCGGATATCTTTGCTGCTGGGTCTGCTTTTTCGGGCATGCCATACGCTTGCCTCTTTGGAGCTGGTGCGGCTGATCCGGAAATGTCTAATCAGACTTGCTCGCGTGGTGAAATAAACCACACCGGCCAAGAGTGGGCCTCATTCGTGCACAATGGATACCCTGGATACTCTGGATCTTATCCACGACTACAAGTATGGCATGGAACAGCAGACTCTGTTATATACTATCCCGACTTTGAACAAGAAATTAGTCAGTGGACCACTGTCAAGGGCATTAGCTTTTCAGGCAATCAATCAAATACTCCCATTTCCGGCTACACCAAGATGATATATGGCGATGGAAGTCAATTTCAAGCATTCTCTGCGCAGGGTGTCGGTCATTGGGTTCCAACTCAAGTGTCTACCGTTCTTGATTGGTTCGGCATCACCGGGGGATCGTCGAGTACTACGACCACCCCGGTGACGCATACAACAACGTCGCCACCTACTAGCACGTCTTCGAGCAATACTGGTGGATGTACAGCAGCGCATTGGGCTCAGTGTGGTGGGAATGGCTATACAGGATGTTCCACATGTGCAAGTCCATATACCTGCCAAATCGTGAATGATTATTACTCGCAGTGTTTATAGGTCAAGTGAGTTATTCGTGGTGGAATATGTTATTTTGCGAAAGCTTACGCTCACTTAAGGAGATTACCTTATTCCGCGAGGGCGGCTTTCACACATATAACATGCGAGTCTACTAGAATGTCAGCTTGTGTTTTTAATTGCACTCGTCGGTTAGTACCATTGGATATCAATTAAAGGTTGAGAAAAGTTTATTGCTTGATTTTTTCTGCGAATGATAATGATCAACGTTGTATGGATAAATTATCCCAGCCGCGAGACTGGACTACCTGTTTCAGTACGCAATGGGCACAAGACTATACGTAGCTCAAAGTAAACAACCAAATACTCCCCAGTCGTGGTGAATTCAGAGTTCTCAGGGTAAGCATTCAGCACTGCCAGCGAGATTAAAGGTTGCCAACACCACCAAGCAGATTCCAATCGCAAAGTCTACCAGAAACGTCAACGCATAGGCACCAGTCTTATATTCGTGGAATCCATCTGAAAGACATTGAGCCATCGGATTGGAAAATTGCCCCTTTCGTAACATAATTTACACAAACTTTTGTTACCTAGGTACTTAAAGTGTGAATCGCCTGAAGTTTCATGGTTTATTATTGCCAGAAATGAGCGGTTCTGGCAATCCCTTTCGAATTATTTCCAAATTTTATAAATTTGTTGTGCTGAAGTGGATTCTTATCTTTCCACAGCTCAAAATTGGTTCCCCCAACATTTCCGATCTCGTTTCGAATCGCAAAATTTGGGAATAAATATACATTGTAAATTTGGTACACACTCTTCGAACCGGGGTTGAAATTAAATAACCAATATCTGGAGGCTCTTTCTGATCACCATGAAATCGTCGTTGCATGATCAGGGAATCTCATGTTAGGGACTTATATGTTCGACCTCAGCGATTTGGGCCTCTCCCTCGGTTTCTTTTACTCTGCGAAAATGCTCATTCATTTTCTGGTGAAACTCTTGATGCGCTTCCAAGTCGCCAAATCGCCTCTGAGGAAGCCGCTTCGCAATGCGAACAGGATCTAGAACTGTCCTTGACAGCTCGAAAATCTCGTCTATTTCTTCCAGATCGCGACCCGCAGTCTCTGGGAAAAGGAAATAGATGATTGGAATCATACATGCATTTAGACCAGCAAATATGATGAAGTATCGCCATGCAATGGCACCAAAGGCCCTGGGTGTCACTTCAGCCATGAGGAAATTGAAGACCCAGAAGGTAGCGACGCCCAGACCACTGATGGCTGCCCGTAAATGTAAGGGGGCAATTTCTGCAGCGTAGAGAAAAGGGATTCCACCAAATCCGAGCACATAAGTAAAGTGAAATAGGAATGTAAAGAAAACAGCACCATCTATGGCATGCTTGTTGTGTGTCTGAGATCCGAGGCCAGCGACTAGAGCGAGGCAAATAGCATTACCAGCTGCACTGATCAACATCAACCCGCGCCTACCAAATCTTTCGATTGTAAATATACAAACGATGCCGCCTATTGGACTGACAACCTGGTAGATTGCTGCCAAGATCTGCCATGTGACACGGTCTAACTGCAAATTCTTTTGAAAAATCGTGGTAGCTTCACAGACGGGTAGTCAGTACAATGATGTCCAAATGGTAGACGAAAAAAAAATAAACTTACTGTAAAAGGTAATGGCGTTAACGCCAGTCAATTGAAGGAAAATCAATATCATGCAAGCAAGCATGGTACGTAAACATATTTTCTGAGGTCCCATCGAGAATACTGCCAGCAGGGATTTCGAATTGGCCAACTCAAGAGAACGCTGAATATCTTGAATCTCGGTGTCAATTTCGGGTGAGTCTGGGTGGGTATCGTCTAAAACAGACAAGATTTCGCAGGCCTCGGATAGCCTGTCTTTTTTGACAAGCCAGCGAGGAGAATCTGGCATAAAATTGACGATGGCAAGAACTACTGTCAAAAGAAGAACTTGAAAAGCGCAAGGAAATCGCCACGATAAGCTGCCGTTAACGAAAGAGAATCCAAGATCGACGAATAGCGCCAGCGACAGGCCCATTCCGATGAAGAGACCAGAGGTCACGACATGAGCTCCTCGCTTCCCGGCCGGTGATATTTCAGACTGCCAGACAGGCACGGTGGCCAATAAGCTGCCAGTGCCCATGCCGACCAGAACTCGAGAAACAATGAGCTGGCCTAAACTGAAGGCACTGGCCATAAGAATCGCCCCGAGAATTTGAATCATGCAGGCAATCATAATAGTGCGTCGACGACCAAGATTGTCGCCCTGCAGAATACACGACACTGCACCGAGAAGTCCGCCAACTGCATACAAAGCTGTCACTGTTCCCTGGATGGTAGATTTATGGCTCTTTTCTGCCGTATTTCCGAGACTTGTGTCAATTGATGGGAATTGCTGCTTGAAATCGTTAAATGATAACATCCCGCCAAGTAAGGACTGATTATAACCGAAAGTCATAATTGCAGGCATGGCCACACCAAGAAGGGCGACGATGTTGAGGCTGTTGCCTCGTAGTCCTAAGAATCTTGCCATGAACGTTGAGTGTGTGTCTTTCAGGAAGAGGCAGTGTGATAGTAGTATGATGACTGAACACAAAGACGGGCATTATACTAATTTGCAGAAACAGTTCCTTATATACGTGAGTGTCATGCGTACAAAAGGAGAACATTGAGCTGAGTGTTCAAAGTTTCAGTGAGCCTACCTAGGTATAGCATCTACAGTACACTGGAGGTCCAGTCCAAGTGGAGCTCAAAAATAGCTGAATCAGAATACACAATGCTGCCCAGATCTACCCCACGGGGTAAAGACAGCAAAATTCAATAAAATCGGACTTTCGCATTTCCGGATTCCCGGGTTCCTGGATTTGCGGACTATTCAAGAATATCCGAGAGTCCACTCACATTGCTCAATTTCCTTTTACCTCGTTTCTTGGGAAAAGGATTTCTGCAAAAATTCATCCGGATATCAATTATCTTTGTGTGCTCCGAAAAAACCCTCTCGTGGGACTTTTCCGAGAATCCGTTTACCACATATTGGAGTAGTGAAAGTAATGCGAAGTCATTTAGCGTTAAGTTGTACCCTCAAATACCTATCAATGGCTTTGCGATTATAAATATCCCAAGGAAGGTCTACAAATAATTTAGACCACCACTGCAGATACCTAGGTATTGTGAACCTATCTACCAACATCTCCTAAGTTAAAAGAACGGAAAACACAACTCGTCCTTTCTCAAGAAAACTTATATTCTTCTCAATCATCCAGGAAATCTAGCCGCTGGTAAGGATGGTCGGCTTTGATATGCATGGGCTGACGCCGGCCCCTGTCACGCCGTTTACGCAGGACGGTGCCGTTGACTACGCTGCGATTCATCGGCTAGGTTATTGGCTTGGCAGTATTGATGGCGTCAAGGGCCTCGTTGTTCTAGGGCATGCTGGTGAAGGTACTTTTTTTAACTCCCGACGAACAAGTGTCAGTCATCAAGGCGTTTGTGAAATCCGTCGACAACAAAATTCCTATCATCGCTGGTATCACGGGAGAAGGCACCGAGGTGGCAGCTTTAGAGGTTAAGCGTGCCAAGGACGCAGGTGCAGCAGCTGGACTCCTGTATCCCTCTCATGGATGGCTACGCTTTGGGTACCAGCCTGGAGCGCCACAGGATCGCTACAAACGCGTGTATGAGTTGAGCGGCTTACCACTCATACTTTTCCAATACCCGGATAATACGAAGGCTACATATAGCTTGCAAACAATGCTCGATATTTCTGCCCTGCCCGGAGTATTTGCCATGAAGAATGGTGTGCGCAATATGCGCCGCTGGGACACAGAGATACCAGTGATCCGTCGGGAGCGCCCTGATTTACAGATACTCAGTTGCCACGACGAGTACCTCTTGCACACTGCATTCGATGTAGATGGATTTCTCGTCGGATACGGCACGATTGCACCCGAACTTTTGATCGAATTGATCAAGGCAGGAAAAGCGAAGGATTATGCCAAAGCAAGGGCAATTCACGACCAGCTTCTCCCTGTCACAAAGAGGGTTTATCATCGTGGATCGCATATGGAAGGTACCGTCGCTTTAAAGCATGCTCTTGTTGCCCGCGGAATTTTGTCTCATGCCGCTGTTCGTTCTCCTCTTCTTCCTCTGGAGCAAGGCGCTGAAGAGGAGATCCATGCTGCCATTTGCGCCGCTTCTCTGAAAACAGTTCCAGCTTGAGTGTATCCATCAAGAAATTAATAGAGCTTTGATAAGGCATATATATTCAGATTCTACTTCCAAACTCAAAATGTATAAAATTTCCCCTGTAATTGACAGTATCTGCGATTGTTTTGGTCCAAATTTCTCATTCATTTATCTCTGCTTCAATGACAATTCACACTAAGACACTAGGATTTGGAGTTAAACCACGGTCACATAACTAGGTACGCAAAGCATGGAGATTGATTTGAGATTTAAGTTAGTTGACTAACTACTTAGGCGTTACGACTCATTCATTAGCGAGGCATGATCCAATCCCACGCCGAGCCATTTTTGGGAGTGTGTTGTCCGTAGTGTAGTGGCGGCGCCGTAAATCTTCCCCCACTCCAAGCTCTCAACCTTTTCCGCACACTCAAATACCAGTACCTCGTACAGCAAGCAGCGTCGTCGGATATTTGAGCGACTTAATACAAAAAGCATTATCGTCGAGATCATAAGGCGATGCAGCGCAGGGAGCTCCACAAGATCCACCAGCAGCACGTTGCCTCTCTCTCACCCCCACAACCGTTATCTGATGGACGCAGATAAGAGAACCCCAGAAAACCGTCGGAGGGATCCCAAGGTCAGCCGAGCTTGCGACTCGTGCAAGCTCCGAAAGATTCGATGTACTGGAACACTTCCATGCGCCAACTGCCTCAGGAGACAATACAATTGCACCTACAGAACCAAATATGCGCGCGGCAGGCCACCAACTCCACCTCGCATGATAAGCGAAAATGATGCTGTCGTTTCAGGAATCACTTCAGCCCCGCCTGTTCCAGACGCAAGTGGCCAATGTAGTTCCAGTGGCTACTCTGAAACTTCTGTGTCCAACAACGCGAGCAGCAGACACAACCAAACGTTAGAAGACGGCGTTAGGACTTCCCGAGCATCCCCCGAGCTGGAGATTCAGGGCCAATTTTTTGATCGCACAAGTGGTCTGACCTTCTTACACCGAGCATGGACAAAGCTGTTGAGCAAGACCAGCGGAGCCATTCAGCAGCTCCCTAACGAGACCGAAAGTTATCAATTATTAACGTCCACAGGAGATGCTCCTTTTCATGTTGACCAGCAAGGCTCTGGAACGCTTCCTGATGACATTACTGCGCGGAATTTACTGACTTTCTACTTCGATTCATGTGTCGTGACCTACCGAATATTCCACCGCCAGACTGTGGAGAATTGGTTGGAAGTCGTGCTGAAGAACCACGCAGAACACCAGCAATTGGCTCATTCTCTTGGGAATGCCAAATGTGCTATTGTTTTGACGTTACTAGCCATTGCAAGCTTTCGCATAGAAAAGTTTAAAGATGGCTCGTATTCGAGAGAAAATGAGAATCTTGCAATACGTATCGCTGACCGCTTATTTTGCACTGCTATCAGTTTAACAGATTCTGAAATGGGGTTTCCCTGCCTAGAATCGGCGCAAGCCAGACTCATCCAAGTTTTATATCTCCTACAAACATCTCGAATGAACAATGCATGGTACACATTTGGTCGGGCTTATCAGATTCTATCATCTTTGGGCTTACATCGATGATTGACCCGAAGACAAGGTGCTTCACATATCAACGCCAACCGTGATTATATAAACATACAATGTGCCAGACGCTTCTTTTGGGTTACCTATACAATTGACACGTATCTGAGTGTAGTCTTTGGCCGACCGCGACTTCTGCATGATGAAGACATCGATCAGGAATATCCTGATTGCATGAATGACGAAGATATGGGATCACACGGACCGGTCTTATCGGAACCATCAGAAGACTGCCATATCGATTCGCTCATATCTCATGCCAAGTGCGTTCTGTCATCTGTGCAGGCGAAAGAACTCAACTGATCGTCTTAGGATATCACGTATTATTGGGCAAATATCCCGTGAGGTTTATCCAATAAATACCAAGAGCATTGGGGATCGAGCGTTAGCTGCGCAGCACTTTGTCAATGAATTACACGAATGGCGTGCCAAGCTACCTCCGCATCTGGGAACAGTGAGACCTTCCACACTGATGCCAAAATTTCGGCGACAATATAGCGCACTTCGTCTCGCCTATCATCACGCAATTATACACGCCAATCGACCATTCTTGCTAGTAGATTGGAATAGCGGGAGCCACGGCATCACAGACCTTGAAGATAGGGTGACAGAATGTATTTCTGCCGCTAAAGTCACTTTGGAATTGGTAAATAGTATGACACGCGATAATTATCTGTTCCACTCATTATGGTGGACTCATTATGTGACATTCTGTGCACTAGCCGTGGTGTACGTCTGGCGAATTCGCTGTGGTTTACATACAGCCATTGACGAAGAACTTCAAGACCCTGTCGAATTATTGAACTTGGCTGAAAAATGCCAGTCTTATCTACTTGAAGCAAGTTCTGCCACCTCGCCGAGTCAAAGATACGGCTTTATCTTAGATCGGCAGCTCATGAGCATGTTCTTTCCCTGAGTGGCGGCAACGATAGCAATTCATTTCGGACAGGGTTAACGATCCCTCTTCAAATGTCGGGCCAAGCTTTGAATTCACAGATGAACTTATCACAGGTTGCACAAGTGGATGGGCTGACATCTTTGTATGGATATTCCCCAACAACTGGAGACAATTATCCGGACGCAAGTTCTGCACCGTAAAATATTTGGCAATTCGCCGATTGGTCAGACCTGGACTCCTCGGTGTGTCAATTTCTTCAAAAATAAATAATCCTCACTACAGTGACTAATTTTTCGCGTAGGCATTCTATCCTGCTCCTGATTTTTATGGCAACAATGCACCCGCAAGGATGTTTTAAGGTATACCCGAAAACCTCCTTATGAGCGCAAAGATCCCAAACAAATTGTTCTATTTTTGACAAGAAAGAACTATTCAGCCGGAGAATATGCTTATGATTTTCAGCTTACGAGATACTTTGCGCGGAAAAAGCTTTGTGCTCAAATAAGTGTTTCCAATGTAAATTTCGTTACCGTCTGGAGAGACTCATTTATCCAATATCGAGAACATCAAATTAACGATGTATCGTCTTGCGAAACAACGACTTGGAGACCCTGAGAGCTCGCCCTCGTCATTCCCGCAAAGTAGTCGTGAACAAGCTCAACGTCTTGCGGCATAGTGTTATGCAACTTGATACTTGGGAATTTCCGGAAAATTGTGGCGAGTATTGTATACATTTCGGCATACGCCAGGTTAATGCCTACACATGACCGTGTTCCTTTTCCAAATGCCAGTATATATTGTTCCAAGCGCCCGGTCCCAGCATCAAGGTCACTCTCGAGCCACCTCTCAGGTTTGAAGGTATGCGGGTCAGGGAAGAGCTGGGCACTCTTAGCAATGAAAAGAGCGGACATGCCGATTGCAGTCTGCTCAATGTATTTTAATTTTGCTGATATATTATTTCCCAGCCCAGGATGGATTTGTTTACTTACGCCAGCAGGAATTACCCAATTCTCGTAACGTACATCTTCGGAAGGGTTAACACGCGGAAGACGAGAGTATGCACCGACGGCAAGACTGTGCATTGTTAGGTCTAATGAGGGAAATCAGTAGATATGGACGTTTCTCACCGAAGACCTTCTTTCACCACTGCTTTTAAATAAGGGAGTTGCTCTAGTTTTTGAAAACCAGGCATATTGTCTGAATTGGGTATCGCTTGTGCCAGTTCGGCTGATAACCGTTGATGAACATCTGGGTTCGCAAGGATATGATAGGTAGTATGAGTCAAAACCGCGCCGGTCGTCTCGAATCCAGCAGCTAACAAGCTATTAGCTTCTATGGCGAGTCTAGTGAAAGACTTTTCGCTGTCCGGCAGCATCGTAGACTTTGAAAGCTCCCATATAACAATCGGATAAGGTTTCGATTCAACCTGCTTCGGATCTGAACATAATAATGTTTTAGTTTGTTCATCCACATCGGAGAAAAGATCGACGACTTCCAGAGCTTTGGGATTCGTCATCGCTGTAAACCAGCGGGGCATCGCCATGATGGCGTCCATCATCCAAGGAAACTGGCGAATAGTGGGAGATAGTTCCCAAAGACTCCTCCACGCTGAATAAAAAGCTCGACCCCAATCCGGACGATCTAGTAGATTGAACTGGTGACCGAAAATGTATTCCGCAATAATATCTACGGTCACGCAACGGTACGCAAAGAAAAGCGGAATCGGTTCTGCGCGCTTTGCGCACGAGTCGATGCGCTGCACAAAACGATCCACGATCGCTTGAACGTGACCCGAGAACTTGGAAACTGCCTGTTGAGAGAAAAATGGATTCAGAGCATGGCGCCGAATACGATGTAGATCCGCCGGAATAGTACCGAATGACGCTCTTGGGTTGCCTAGCATGCAATAGAAATACGCGGATTTGTCGAAACGATTGGACATATTGTACAATTTGTCGTAATATTCATGATTCAGGATATGAACTTCGTTTGGGCCGATTCGAACAATCGAGCCTAATTCCCATAAATGAAGTCAACAACCCGACACTTCTTTTATTTAAGAGTAGGACATCTAAATGATATCAAGTCTATGATGTCGGAGAAAAAGAAATAGTACCATATTTTTGATGCATGCGTTCAATTTCGAATATATATTGCCCCTTCTTGACGACATCGTAATATGCTTCATACCATGTTGTCACGGCAGCCAACTTAGGGCCAGGGACTCCTGCACGAGCCAACGGATGCAGATATAATCGATAAGTGGCAAGGGAAAACAGCCACAAAACGAAGCTGACAGCCCCAAGCAGCCAAAGATTGTTATCCATCGGATCTGTCGTAGTCATTAAAAAACTGCTGCATGAAACGCTTCAAATAAGGTGGTGTGTACAGAAAATATCCCGACTCAATGTTTCAGGAGGTAGTTAATTTATTTTTTTTAAAAAAATTTCAGCGGACTTTCTTGGGTCAGGTCGAGATCAAATTCAGCTAAATATTCAATGTGCCTTGATAAGCAACGCTAAAGCACGCTAACATATAACACGTACCTCCTCAAAGCACAGACTCCAAATGTCGCAGGTTACGAGTCAAAGAGCGACGGAGACATGCTTTGTTAGCTTACCCAGCGGGGGCAAAACATTCTTGTGATTGAGCGGGGCTTGTAGTTAGGGCGGGCCCAGCCTCGCGGCAGCAAGTTCGAAGGGTTCCGGACAAATCAAAACGCCCGTCAATTTAGAGGACAGGTGGGGACACGGTTGACTTGAAAGGTCAAAGATCGTGATACTTAGGGCGTCCTTCTTGCTCTTTGAACAAGTTGACTGTTTCATCACTTCGAATTTGCCCATACAAAATAGTGTCCGTCCCCGTTGAAGCAATCAATTGCTTCACTGATATAGTCACTATGGTTGCAACACCTGGAGGCGCGAACTATGATCCTACTGATTCTTCGGAGCGAACGCCTGATCGTGCGTTCATTGAGGCATCAGAGGTAAGGGATTTTGCAGACCCAATTTGGCTCAACTTTACCTTATGCTCATTAATTATTACTATCAATCTTTTAGATAGACACTGATGCATCCGAATCCGCTTACGGTGATGAGACGTAATGGCCCGACGTGAATTTAAGTAACGTTGCGAGATCGCGATCTAATGAAAGAATACTCATAGTGAAAGCTATTCAACGAGCTTGAAGTCCAGCATTCTTAATTATCGATACGAAAATGGTCGCCGATATCATGCATTTCGGGACGAGGGTCAGTTGTTTTATTATCATTATTGTTGTTAAGCTTTTTTTTTACCAAAGCACTCTGAAAACTGTACTGACCAGCTCGCGCTAGCATATTTCCTCCCCAATGACGAGGTTGTTGAAATCAAATATGATTCTACATCTGCACGTGGCGAAATTGCTAAATCTTCATTTCCGTAGATTGAGAGTGATCGATTGGATCTCTTCCACGAGATTTTGACCCGCCGCTGTGATGGCGAACTACATTTAGCACCTATCGGACCCGATCCTCAACGTGTCTTAGATTTGGGGACTGGGACTGGTATTTGGGCCATTGATATGGGTAAATGGTCTTTCATTCTTAGTTTGTGCACGATGTTATGGGCATACTGATCCGAGACTATTCATAGGTGATAGATATCCATCGGCTTTGGTGAGATGGGATGGTTCACTTATCTCGATCAAATCAACAAACTAACAAAGTCACGGTATACTAAAGGTCTTGGGCAATGACTTGAGTCCCATTCAGCCGACATTGTATGATACCCAGCTGCATATCTATATTTCCTGCTGACACTTCAACAGAGTCCCACCCAATGTACATTTCGAAGTGGATGATTTCGAGGACGATTGGGTATACAGTTCGAAGTTTGACTTCATTCACGCCCGCTACCTCGCTGGTGCCGTGAAGGACTGGCCCAAACTGATGCGACAAGCTTTTAAGTAAGAGGAGTGAGTTCTCGTCGTGGCGAATAGTCGCTGATGACCAGCAGGTTTACGAAGCCCGGTGGATGGGTAGAATTCCAAGATTTTGATATGAGATTTTACACCGTGAAAGGGGAATTTACCGCAGGCTGCCCTTTGGATGAATGGACGAGGACTGTAGTGAAAGGGCTCAAGAAAGCAGGGGTTGAACCAGAACCTGGACCCAAACTCGAAGGCTGGGTAAAAGAGGCCGGATTCACCAATATTCATCATCAACTACTTCCTATACCCGTGGGCATCTGGCCAAAGGATAAGAAACTTGTGAGTGGTCCAACTCAATTTCCATTTCTTTGTTTTCGATTCGTGCTAAGGTTTTTCTTTTTGAGTAGAAAGAAATTGGTGCCTTGGATTATCATCAGTTCCTTGAAGGTCTGGAAGGAATATCGATGCATATCTTCACGGTATCTGAAGGATGGGACCCGGAAGAAGTTCAATTATTTTTAATGCAGCTTCGGAAGGATCTCAAAAACCCAAGACTTCAGGCTCAGCACAACTTGTGAGTTGCATTCTGCAAATACTACTAGTCCTTTTTACCACGTTGATGGCTATTTTGCTGACGTGCGTCACAGTCATGTCGTATTCGCGCAAAAGCCGCTTGAGTTTGAATGAAAGGCAGACTTGAATCTCTGCATGACTGTAATGACTCCACACCTAGATCCCCAAATGTCAATGGGTTTACTGATGAAATACATTCTTTTTTCCACCAAAGGATTCGTAATACTCTTCAAAAGGGAAAGTTCCTTTAGCTTGCGAACGGTGAAATTGTATGATTATTTACCAATGACTAGAGTACCTAAGGCTGGAAATGTGTTTTGCTAATTATGATCGCTCTGATGTTTCAATGTCAACATTAGTGTATCATCCCATTGATGCACGCCAACTGGAGCCATAACACCCGATACGTCAATTCGTAAATCATATGGCGTAGGATCATAGGCTGCTTCATATCAGGCATCTCATTAAGTGAGCCTGCATATCGCCAAGTCAAGAAGTCGCACTGACGCCGAACGCCACTTGTTAAGTAGATTGCTACTGCGTATGTTCCAGTACAAAATGGTCGCATTGACCTAGCATGCGCACGCCGGTGTCTTTATCCCGGTCGCAGCTCGCTATTTGAGCAACCAACAATCCGCTGATTTATTGGCGCCTTAACGACTCGTAGTGCTTAGACACATAGACCTGAAATGTCAGAAACCCTTACGTGTCGCTCGTCCCTGCTGCACCATTTGGCTAAGCGTGAACACCCAGCGGAAAACTTGACCAATGTGCCGTCCAGTTCTCAATTTCAGAATCTGGTATTCCCCATAGAGATTGCATAATTCGCCATAGACGTTTACGAGGTCTCTGCCACTCTGGTGGATCAATGAGACTGGGGTTAGATTCTCTTTTCATTTGAAGCAGCCTCTCCCTTGTGCCGATTTCACAGATCTCAGGATTCGACTTGCCAAATTCACGATTGGAAATTAGAAAGGACCGAGATAACAGGAACATGGTGCGCCGTTCGCCGACATTCTCAAATAGGTCCCATCCAATAGGCACAAATCTGAGATGTCGAAGACTGTCTAAGTTTTCCTTTTGTTTCTTGAAATATATCACGTTCCAGATCTGAAGAGCCAGACTCTCATCCATGGCAGCATTCACAAGGGTATCTTTCAGAGCTGCTTGATACGAAGGAGAAGACCTTTCATGTGAATCGTGTAGCCATAAAGCCTTGAGTGACCGCGGCTTGTACACGAGATCGATAGTGAGGCTGTGGAGACAATGGAACAAGCCCAGGGCTTCGTAATGCCGTCTTTCCTGCAGATCACCCTTAGATCTCTCAATAGTAAGACGCAGTTCGTGGAGCCGAGGCGCCATCTTTGCAAAAGCGGCGATATCGTCGGGCTCAAACGCGGGATACGAATGATAGTCCCATTCATTGCAATGCCCCCATAAGAACCGTGCTGGTTCTATGAAAAAAGTTTCCAAGGTTGGTCCGTGGTGTCTGAGAATGCTGTATATTGTTGACTTATCGCCTACTCCACGAACACGGAGCATTTTCAATGGGTTTATAGCGTCGAATATGGCTCCATAATCTGCTTCATGGAGGCTCGATCCAGGAATTTGGTCATTGTCAATGGTAATAAACAGCCGTTCAGGCCTCCCTAGACAGAAGAAAAGGTTAGACATTTCAGAAACACTTTCAGCACGTAGAATCCCCCCCCCCAAGGCACGAATTTCAGAAAGCTGAAAATACTGTCCCCATTTAGCCAAAAAACTGTCACTTGCTATAGCGCCAGTAGCCAAAGACATCGTAATGAGTTGTGGCGGCGTTGTTGGAGGGTCTCCAAATGAAGAAGTGATAAAGGCTCGCCAAAACTCATTGGTTCTCTGGCAGTTTCGTCCTGAACCGCCATTGATTTGTAGATGTCCGAGATTTTGTGCCATGGTAACCAGTGGGATGATAGCCTCTTGCCCGACAAGAATGCGACTCTCAAGATCGCGCCAAGTGGCATACCACAAATTAATTGCACGAAGACACGGAGAGCAAAACAAATCGACCTCAAATGGGTCCAGGAACTGGGGGGAGTTGGCATGCTGAATATTTCCCACACGATCAAGTGCGATGTTCTGTGTGCTCCATATATTAAGATGGCAATTTGGATGGTATTGATGAAGGGCCTCTAATAGAGAGCCTGGAAAGTTGTTTGATACGGCGTAGTTAAGAACTTCAACTCTTCTGATAACCTTGAGAAGCTTGACCAATGGCTCTCGATTCCTCTCTTCGTAGTAAGAAGGTGATAGCTTTCCCTCATTTAGCCCTGGAATAAGATATCGAGTGAGGAGCTCGCGTCAGACCTGAAGAAATCACAGTATCTGGTGTAAAATCACTCATGTGATAACCTCCGACAACTCAGAAGTGCAAGAGGGCTCAATATTGTCATCATCAAGCAGAACCTTCCCCCAGCTAGCAGGCAAGGTCATAATGTCCAGCCGCCTCATGTGCAGTCGATAATTCTCTCCACGAGGCGTCATGGCAGTCATCGCGTGGACTGCGAGTTCATGCGAGGCATGATCGAAGAATTTGATATCTGCGCGCTCATAGACGTAGGAAAGAGCGATATGATGAAAAGTATGATTGACAAGGGCTATAGAGCGAAGCGTCGCATTTTCACAGTCGCGGGCCTGGTAAGGCAAATGCGGAGTTAGTTCAAACTACCTAGGTAGGTACCATACATCTGGTGAGGTCAAGATACAACTTACGTTTTCGCAAATCAGCCGAATGGCGTCTAGCGGCAAGTCTGTCATTCTACTAGGTAAAGAAAGATTAAGACTGTTCCAAAGGATGAAGTAACAAACACTTCGCTCTTCAATGGTTACATTCCAACGGGACTTTTCTTTGGTCTGCCTCGAATGTGTCGGCGCCAGACTGTTCGGCAAACATTCAAAGGCTGTGCGAAAAATAGAAGTTTTTCTATGCATGAAGGGCATTGTCTTTGAGCATTCCAAGGTTTTATCGATCTGCCACTTTCCTCTTCATGATATATAAATTATGCCCCTTGCTCGAACAAAGACTGAGACTCGATTACCTTTTTTATCGATATGACTCTGTAATCAATGAGTTGTTATTAGGGAATGGACAGCAAACCGACAGGGTTAGCTTTCGTCGATCGAAATTTTATTTTCGCTTATGCTGACTATTCCAAGAGTTGATCCACGATAGTATTGAGCTGATGCATGATACCTATATTCAGTTGTAAAGACAGGCGACACTACTGGATGTTTCTTAGTTAAATACACCTCCCATCATGTAAATGAACTTTCTATGCTTCTTTCTTTTGAGAAAAGGAAAAGGAAAGAAAGTGTGCGGGAAAAAATATCACTTGAAGACGCTCTTTTCCTTCATTAAACTTTCCGCTGTCTCAACATCATGACCGAAGATTAACCTAGCTGAGAACAGTTTTTGCAGGCGTTTAATGAACTTCCCACTCTCAATCCAAGCGCGGTGATCCCTCAAAAGCCACCCCTGGGCCAGGTTCGACTCGTATTGTTCTCGTACGTGATATTGGTCTGTAGTCCAGATGAAGGTCCCATCTTCCTTGAGATTAACCTGCATAATACACAAGCCAGGAGTGTGACCAGGGCAATGATAAAGAGTAATCCCGGTGCAAAAGTCCAGTTGTTTTTCAGTGAATGTTTGCCAGTTTAGTTTATCAAGATTTAAGTCATCCGCGCTTCGAGATTCTGTTAGTAAGGATGTACGAATTCCACAGCGCTAGCTTTGGATCCGGTCGTAGATAACTCACAGATATACACCACTATCGGCGTTAGTCGCGGCTGCCCAGCAGGCATGCTTGAACTCATCTTCATGAACATAAATTGGCACACCAGTGCTGCGAAAATGTTCCAAGCCTCCAGCATGATCCATATGTAAATGACCCATGATGACTGCCTTGATATCTTTTATATCGTAGCCAGCCCCCTTGATGGCTTCTGGTAGATGATTTCGTACCGTATGTCGCTTTACAGGGAAGAGGTCCAGAGCCTCCGGCCCCCATTGCTGATATAATTTAAGTGTCCTGAATTGGGAGTAGGAATATCAACCGAGAATAGAAATTACTTTCATACCTTATATACATCTTCAGCCCCACCAGTCTCAAAAAGAATTAATCCCATTTCTGGATGGTCAATCAAACCAGCAATAAGCATTAGATCCCTTCTCCTATTTGTGGGGTTGGGATTGGATGCAGAACTCCCATTCGCGCCAATAAGGAGCCTATAAGCGCATAGTTAGGATACCATTCAGTAAAGAAAGTGGCGAAGCTTCACAACAGTTCCTCATAACACATACCATCCCTCGTCAACGTTCATGGTGCCTAAGTTTAGAATATGCATTTTAGTGCCTGGTGGACAAACAAATGCTGGGACGCTTGCGGCCGCAAGCTGGTGCATTGGAAAAGCCATTGCTATGAAGTTTCTGAAGGTTTCTGGCCTCACCAAAGCAGTAAAGCGGTCCTCGAGTGTTGGGCTATGCACTCAGACGAAGTAGAGTTTCAATATCGGCTTTGGAGTGGCATATTCACTTCAATGTTACAGAAAGACGAAGCCTTTAAATAGGTCGGGACAAACAGCATAAAAAAGAATGTCATTACAAAATATAGGTAAGCTGATTGGTTGATATCTACCTGACGGATTTGGTTGTGCTATTATTTTTGATTACTCAACAAGAGTTGACGGAATATTTTTATTGATCGCGGCGCATGAATCTACTCGCCACTCTTATTGGATAACAAGCTTTCCTCGATAGAAAGATTTTCAGGAATCCTCCTCATCACCTATGTCAACTACTGTTGCAACCTTCTAAATGTCGGAATGGTGGGGGTTATATTCTTTATACAGTCAATCAGAAGGGGCCACGCACTCGGGATTAGTAAACAAGGAATTAGTAACGTTAGCTGAGCCCATAAAAAGGGCACCCACGAATGGGCACAGGCTGTCCCAAATACGAGACAAGAATACAAGAATACATCAATATACACACAAATTTATATAAGAATCTCTGTAACCAGCCGTTACCATATTTGGAAGGTTGGAACAGAATGCGAATGTCGGGTCAGAGTATTGCTCAAGATGGGAGCCAGGATATTGTACACGTCCTACCTACCTAGGTAATTGGAATATTCTATTCTTCAGCCCTTCAACCACACGTGGCTATAGTAAACTCTTTTTCAAAATAAGCAAATCGTAGATTACTACCAAGTGTCATCCAATTGATCTATTTCACCTCAGTCATATCTGATTAGTCGGGGAATTTAACACGATCCCCACGTATGATGCGTCAGGCTGAAGGTCAGCCAGGCGATATGATGCTGTTCCTGCCTTGCGAACTCCGTTTTCAATCTCGCCTTTATCGCCCCAAAAAATTCTTTCGTGGTCCCATTCATCCACAAAATCAAGGAGTCTTGATATCTTACCGTATGTAACCGGTTGAAATCCCTTTATGCTCTTTCTGGTTGAATATTCCAGGATACAGGATAAGGCAAATAGCATAATGCTTAAAGTCAGCATCGGTAGAAGAGCTAGCCCTATTTCAATATCAGCACTCAACGCGCAGCCAAATATCCACTGGATGAGAGATCAATAAAAGAAGAAGAGCATGCTTTGCCAGCTCGTCAAGAATGACTTGAGTGAATCATCATTCAAGCTAGACCCAGCGTGCGCTGCTTTCCGCCATGTAGCCTCGTCTCGGAAGAGATTGACAAGAAGTTGGACAGAATGAAGGCAGAAAGTAAGGATGGACTGGCTGACAACCTGAAATAAGATCCCCAGCCACTCGGTACGATATCCAAAAACCTCCGAAAGTCGCGTGGAAATATATGCGTAATTCTTCCATTTATCAACCAGTGTATTTGACGACAGATTATCGTCGATCCCACCTAAACTATGAGTACTGACTAATGCACATAGAACTTTACACGTTACGGCGGACGCGATGAATGAAAGCCAGACGAACAACATGATGCAGTGAGTTTGGGGTACTATCGTTTTGAGTGAAGGCTGCTGGCTGTTTGGATGCGCGAGGACATCCTCGTTCCGTGTCCTATCTTCTATGTTTCCCTCGTCATGTATCTGGTATGTAGATTTCAAATTACCACCCTCATATGAATCTGCGTCTCGATCCATTAGGGCCAGGATACGGGAAGGAATTTTTGTTCTCTGAGTATTTAGCACAGTCAAGCGCGCATATGTCTTAGCTGTAACCAATGGATTTGATCCCCAATATGCCACATTCCTACTGCAAAGCAAACAATATGTAGAAATGCATGTTTGCAAGAGAAGACCGGTACCCAATGTCAACATTGCCCATGCACTGAAGTCGATACCATGTCGTTGGGCTTTATCGCTAAACTGTTCAATATTCCCATCAGTGTTCCCGTCCCACTTTCCAACGATCTGAATACTTGTTGTGAGTATGGAAATACCACCATACACTGTTGCTAAAGATATTGCTGATATAACATTCATGTACCACGCATGAGGACCATGTGCGTTGGAACTCGAAAACAGTCGGAGAGTTGAGGTGTATCGTAGTCGACCCTCCCAGAATAGAGTCCACCTAAATGTAGTTGCATGTATATAATTCATGCTATCAAGCACAACAGTAATTGTCACATTGAGTAGTAGTGATACTGTTGTCTCAGCTATCGGGGGTAACGAAAGTGCACGATGTCCAAGGTGATAGTGGCTGGTTTCTAGCCAATAATATGTCATGGTTTCGATTCTAGATGCTGTACCTCTCAGAAACGGAGGGGCTAGTAGGCGGCCAGTTTTGAAGATATAGGAACCAAATGAAAGCAGTACAATAGACATAGATAGGCCCAAAAAGAATCCAAAGATGCACATGTTGCGGGTCGACAACTGGTTTCCTTCGGAATCTAGCGAAAGCTGTGCTGGTAGATGGATAGCACTAGGACTGTAAGGTACGAAAAAAGTTTCATCGACCGACTTTGCCTGAATTTGCTGAGATTGTCTTCGGAGGGAGACTCCTTTCATGTGTCAGTGAGCTTCTCGGTCGATGAGATGAATTGACGTGACTATGTGGGGACATTTTGAAGGATAAGAAAGTGAAAGGGCTGAAGAATAGAGTCTTCCAATAGGGCGTGAAAAACATTGCGGTTCTCATCTTGAGTAGTAATATATAGGTATATACAGTACCTAGTATCAGCAACAAACTATTTGTAATAATCAGGCTACATGGAATTCCAGGTGGCGAGGGAACATTGTACAGCATATTGACCTTGAAGGCTGAACTTCATACAAGCATGGCACTGAGTGGCTATGCTGAATGGGATATGGCTCACTAATTGAAACAATTCCTGTGTAACAGAAGAGGGTCCATCTTGAATTCTGCCTACTAAGCCTCCATTCCACATATTCATATACAGTATCAGGAACACCATATCAATTTGTTTTAGGGATGGTTTTACTGGACATGTTATATAACACGTTTAATCCTGACTAGAGAGAAAAGAATAGAGCTGTATAGCCCCTTGCAGCGGGAATATTAACCTGGGTAAAGGAGGCAGTGCATACTAGAGAATGTGGTAATTCTTGGAGTTCATTAGTAATAGTCAACTTGGAAAGAATGAGTAGAAATATTTAGTTTACTTTAATTTGCTATATAGTATAAATACACCATTGCTTCCTAGCAGACTAGACTTTAGCTTTCTATAATCTACATTTTGTATTCATCGGCTCCCTTAGTCTTCTGAACATAAAACTTCCGCTTGATTCTCATTCATCATCTATCATGCAGCTAGCTTGGCTCCCAGTTATTATGCTTCAGATCATAGGAGCTGTGAAGGGTGCTGCTACTATATCGTCTTTACCATGCTGTCCTGATCTAATGTCTCTTGCCGTTCCTGGGTCCGAACCTCCGTACAAGTGCATGCAATGTAATTATGTCTAGGAAGTTACAACTGTGAGACCGATCGTTCTTACACTCAAAGTATATACATGCTAACACCCGCTATCTAAAAAGATAGGGAATATTATATTAGCAGATGAAGTCAGTGTCTCATGCTATTGTTAAAGAGCGCCCCACTCGTGCAGGAAATTTGATAAATACTGACAGATAAAGCACGTAATATTTTCTAGTTTGAGAGGCGTGTTGTTAGCTAAGGGTTGGTTTTGATATAACACGTGGGTTGGAAATTGGGTTGCAAAAACTGCATGTGCCACCTTGTTTATCTCTTTTATCTATTTGTTCTGTATAGTTGTGTTGTCGACGCTGGTGAATCGGCAAATACTGTGCTTGTCTTAAACTCCTACTTTATACATATACTAGGTAATACCCACTTAACCATCCACTCAGACTCTAGGACTTCTTCTGCAGTCGGGACTAACAAAGTGTAAAATTGAATTGCATTGCGTTAACCAACCTCCATGTATATAGCCTCGAGAATGCGTATACGCAATAGCTAATGTGAGGCGGCCAGATAAAGCCCGTGCAACTTCGAGAGGGAAAAGGCGACTGAAAGATACTTCTTTGAGATTAGAACGCGCTGGGGCGATTGTGTAACAAACGTGTGTCCCATTGGGATCTTGGACTTTGAATTCATCCAGGAGAATCGGGATTGACTTTTGCCCTGGATGTGTGGAAGGGGATGAGAGAGCTTTGAGGGCACGACTTTCAAATGGAGAGGCATCTGCTATGCACACTTTTACGGCAACATGCCGATCTAAACGAGCGTCTCGAGCGAGCCAAATGGTCGAATAGCCTCCAAAGCCAAGCTTATCCACAATGCGGTAACGCCCGTGAAGTTCATCGCCAAGCATCACAGGATGATAACCGCCAGGCCTATACTTATCGAGAGATTCGACACCATCAATCCAGTTGTACTCTTGTTTACCACAAGATATCGTTGTTAGTAAACGGTATGAAGTAAAGCTAGGTCGCTTGAACTGTCCTAACTCGAGTTGCGGAGGGTGATAACTCGATATCGGACGTGGCAACGGACTTGCAACAGACAGGGGGCCAGGCGTTAAAGTAGAACGGACGACAGGATAAGCAAGCACCCTTTTTCTCGTGTAGATCACCATGACAAGTGAAATGAGAGGAGAATATTGCTGTAATCACCAAGGGCGAGAGCAATGTTCTCTCCACTGGACTTAAATGCGCTTGCGGAACAGCCGAAACCAAACTTATTGTGGAAATGGCCCGTGCGCCAGGCGGGGTTGTCGCTTTGATAGGTCATCGAGCGCTTGACCTGAACTTGTAGCCGCCAACAACCCTAACCCTAACCTATAAATTCTTCACAACCAACCTTGGAATCAAGCAGAAGTAATTCTTTGTCTTAAGGATAGAGATGAAGTATAAAAATGACATCCTTGTTGGTGCGTCGAAAAATGAAATCGAACACTGTTCATCAAAATACAAATGCTTTTTTCTGTGAATTAAGAAACTCCCTTACTTCACGCCGAAAATTGTGGCTGCTAAGGGAGGTGCCAATTTTGTCATATTTTTTTCATGCTGGCAACACGATTAATGCCGATCTTAAGAAGGCCCTGGTAGCCCTGGTGTATGTACCAGCTCGAAATCAGCAGCTGGCTCCCAAAGCTATTCTCATTCGGTTGGTCCTGTTCATTTCCTTTTTAGACTCAACTGTGACCATGTTATTACGGTTGTTCAATGCATTTATCTATAAGCAGTACACATTTCTCGGCGCTTATGAGACGTAACCTAGATCTGACATACATGATACTACCACCGTCGACGGTAAACATACCAAGAACCATAGACAAGAACCCAGCTGGCGGATCCAAGCTATACCCTTCAAGAGACACTGGGAATCGAAAGACTAGAACAGACAGTAAACGAGGCTAATACCAACAAAGATTATACTAACCAACGATGGCGTTGTGGCAGTGAGTGAACAAAGAAATATTAAGAAGTGAGCAGGGATTGCCAGAATGAAGATGTTAGGGCTATTATTCGCTCCTGTGGCTATCGCTATCATAAGTCAGTTGGTCGGCCACTTCTCCTGTAGTCTCCAATACCAATTTCGATCACGTACGTACCATCCTGCGGTCGTCGTTGGTAAGCTTTACCAAAACTAAGGTTCACTTCGTATTGACTGGAGCCCTTCTCGAATCATCTTCTTATGTAGATCATGTAACTACTCGATCAGGATATCGTCAATGAGACCTTAGAAATATATTTTATCCCCTTTGTTGGGAGCTTGCGCATTTTAGCGTGACACTCCCGGTACTAAAGCGTTTTTTTAGTATTTGAGGCTGGTTATTGGCTAGATTCTCAGCCCAAAGCCATTCTGATTTTATTTCTATAATAAAAAAAATGACACGCCCATGTTAATTTCTTAATAATTATTATGCATATAAATTATTTTATAAGCCTGTAATATTAATCTGACCAATCAATAATTCAGAAAACCACTATACACGAAAAAACCACGCTAAAATGCGCAAGCTCCCAACAAAGGGGATAGGGACTAACCCTACAACTAAACCAAAGGTAGTTAGGTCATGAGGTTATAAACCAATAAAGAGGCTATATTTGTTACTATGTGTCTATAATCACGACATGAAGTACATTTTCAGAGCTATTTTAGCATGTCTTAAGCATTGGAAATACTTTTGACCTCCACCTCCATCCAATATCACGAAATGAATTTTAGCTACTCAGCACACCCGTAATACCCCCGCAAGGGCGGGGAAACCTTTTCCATCCAACCGCACCGCGGCCTACTCGATTAATTACTGCCAATAGGAAATGCACCGAGGTTATAACATAGTCTGCATAACTTACAGCACGTGCGACTTTGTCATCATTCATGTCGCTGTTCAAAAGTTCCGTGTCGATTAGGATCGCCAATCACTTACTACATTGGAAAGTATCCCACTCCATATTTCGGAGTAACGTTAAGTGAACCAATCTCGCTGTTTCGAATTCATATCTCGAAGTTCGACGTCACAGCCGCTTGGGGACATTATCCGTGGTTCAAACCCCAAGTTAGGTTCCAAGTTTGTTGATATCTTAGCAATAGGTGTGAATAGGAAATTGCTTGATGCATGGAGTCAGCGATCTGCTTTCAATGCTTGCCTTCTTGCCGCTCTTCGTGCTGCGCGCCACGAGGGGCTGTTTGTCTAACACGCCGCTTTGGGACTGTGGGGAATAATTAAGGTTGGACCCAAGGGTATGAGCTCTACATGAATGGTTCTGCACCGTCCCCGGAATCCCAAATTTGGGCATATCATCCATTATACATAGAAACACGTAACTACGTACACATCGTGTCGCGTGCAAATCCGTATGAACTCTCAGAGTTTTCTGAAGGCTTTCTTCCCTAGTTGATTCCTCTATTAGATGACAGTGGGTTTTCGGGAAGCTGTCTGTCGGATACGGGGTAAGAGGGGAGGTGAAAGTATATTTTATGGGACTACCACAAAACAAAGGGGGTCGACACTCCCCTTATCCGACAGCGGAACCCTCCAAGAATTTGCTAACATTTCGTATAACAGCGATCTGCTTCTAGAGCTGCGCATTTCGATTGGCAGGATGAATACCAATGGTGATAAGTTCGGATATGGGGGTTTCCAACACATCATTCACTCCGCAATATTGTATCTTCCCAAACACCGATCCAGGGAAACACTCGGTCTGGGGCAAGTCGTTAGATAATCCATATGTATAAAACTCAACCCAGTAACTCTATCTGATAACGAACTTCAGTAGCTCTCTCATAGCTAACACATCCAATACAATAAGTCTACAGAAATTTACCTCTCTGTCATGATGGCGCCCTCATCGACAACCATCATCTTTGTGCCTGGTGCCTGGCATAGTCCAGACTGCTTCGATCCTGTCGTGGAGCGACTGAACAAGTCCGGCTACAATACATCCAAAGTCCATCTACCCTCGGTTGGACCAGAAAAACATCTGCTAGACTTCTCGCCTGATGTGGCTGAAATCCGGAGTCATATTCTCCGTGCCGTTGAGGCTGGCCAGAGAGTAGTCTTGGTCGTTCACTCCTATGGTGGAATACCTGCAAACGAAGCGATCAAGGGCCTCGAGTACGATACTCGCCAGAAGCAGAATCAAACAGGTGGCGTTGTTCACCTCTTCTACTGCTGCTCCTTTGTCATTCCTGAGGGCCAGTCGCTGATCAGCGCATTTGGTGGCAATGATCTTCCCTGGTTCAACATCTCCGACGACCGTCTTCAAGTTATGCCTGCTACTCCAGTGGAGACATTTTACAATGACCTGTCGGATAAAGATGCTTCGAAACTTGTCTCCCAGTTGAAACCCCAGAGCTACCAGGTATTTCACAGTAAGTGTACGTATGCTGCTTGGAAAGTTGTACCGAGTACGTACCTATACTGTCTGAAAGACGCGGCAATCCCCCTTGAGATTCAAAAATTGATGGTTGAGGGGACGGCAAAAGGGTATGAATTTAATGTTGAATCGGCTGATGCATCGCATAGTCCGTTTCAATCCAAACCCGATGAGGTGGCGGACGCAATTCGGAAGGCAGCTGGGGAGTGATATGTTCAAATGCTTCATTTATGCTCTTAGAATTGGGGATGTGTTTCAACCTCCACAAGGCAGTGATGCACTGATGGTTGATTACTTAAGTTTATATGTAAATTTGTATATATACCTAAATAATCTCATATTCTTATATCATGCGCCAGAAAATCCTATTGTCACGGACCTGGATCTACCTTAGTTAAACAGCATTGTGTTGAGATACATTAGGCTTGATTGAACCACACAAAGATTCTTGTTGCAACCTCCGTAGCTTGTAATACGTGGTTACATTGGGTTTTATAGTAATTTGTATGTGTGGTTATGTAGTCTTGTATTCTTATGATTATGTGCAGAAAGAGCCTGATCTATTATTAGACATTCTTTTTATAAAGATTAGCTACATACTTCTATTTACTAATTCTAAATACATGCCAATCTCTGATTAGCTATATAAATAATATAAATAATATAAACTATATAAGAAATATAAACTATATAAGAAATATAAACTATAAATAGTCTAATACATCATTAGAACTGACTAATCATCTGCTAAATAAAATAAAGTATATTAATATATTACTAAATCTGTAATATATCTCTTCAGCTCAGCTAGTATAATTAAGCTGAATTCTTCATTTAAATACTTTTAAAGCTTATACTAAATCTAGATTTTCAAGTAGTTTTTTTTAGATTTATACTGTTCTTAGTATATATTTTCTATCTTAATAATTTATTAATATTCTGTATATTAATTTGACTTAAAAAATTCTTGAAATCATTTTTTTAAATATTTTTATTAATCTATTTATGATTATTATTTTTATAAGAATATAAATCATTTTTATATATTTAATTTAGTGTTCTTAACATAGTCTATCTATAGTTTGCAGTGCGGTGTTTAGCATAGCATTGTTCTATAAATGCTGATTGGCTACATGAGATATGGAATTATATTAATATAGTTAAGATGTCTAGCTCTGCTACTTAATATTGCCTGATTAAATTATAATTAATCAATAGATCTCTATTTTCTAGTCTAATTAGCATGTAATTTAATAATATATAGATATATATATATACACTTATATATTTAATTTTATATATCTAACCTTCATGTCACTATTTATAAAGAAAGAAGATAAAATCTTAATTATATTCTTTTTCTCTTTAAACATCTTATATATTTAATTTTATATAGAATCTTTAATTATTCTATATAGTTAATTCTATGGATATCTTATTGCTTATATAAGCACTTACCCCACTTTTTTTATTATATTTAAATTCAGTTAATTTGTCTGATCCTAAATATATATATTTTTTTTTTCTAAAGTTTAGTCTATAGCTTATTATTTAAAAATTAAATTTTGAATAAACTAGTCTTAATTAAAACATTTTATTATCAGTGTTATAAAATCAATCTGCATAACACTAAAGAAATCTAGTATTATATAAAAAATCATCATAACAGAAAATCTTATAATTATAACTAGTTATTATTATAATTGAACATACAGATAGTCAGATAAAAACACAGATTTATAACTGATATAAATAAAAATATATAATAATAAATCATCTGATATACTAAAGAAAAATAGAAAAAAGATATATAAAAAAATAGATAATTATTAAATATACTAAAAAATATACTAGAAAATAATAAAAAAATAATAGAAGATATAGTCTATATAAATACATTTATTTATTATTATATATTTAATTCTTTATAATTTTTTAATATAAATCATTTAAATATAATAGTAAAAATTAGTAAAATATTCTAATTTATATAGATATTTAGTTATACAGAGAATCTTTTTTATCTTAATTATATTTAAGATTTTTAATATCTATTTAATTATTATTATATTATTTAATTAAATAATCAGTAATCAGAGTATTTTAATAAAATTTTTATATAATTTAATTAAGCTTAATATATCTTAATATAATATTATTTAACTAAAATAAATCTAGATCTATAATAAAAAAACTATTATCTTAACTCCAGAATATAATAAAAATAAAATACTATTTAAATAAAAAGATTATTATTTAATTAGAAAAATATTATCTAATAAAAAAATTAATATAATAGATAATAATATAATAGCTAGTATTATTAATATACTAATATAATTATCAGCTCAAGTTATATAAAAGCTGATAAAACATATTAAATAATTTAAAATCTAAATAATCTCTAAAAAAAAAAGAAAGCTTAAGATTAACAAGTTAATATTATTTAAAAAAAAATAAAAAATGCTACAGTCCTTCTTAACACAGATAAATCTATATTTTTTAATTAACTTTTTAAATATCTTAATTAAAATAAATAAAATTCTAGCTACAGCTATATTTTTTAAAAGAAAAATATTAGTATAATTCAAACCATATTTAAGAATATAATTCAAAAAAACTAAAAATAAAAGAAATAATAAAATCACTAAAATATTCTAAGCATATTTAAACTTTATAAACAAGTTAAAATCAACATTCAGAAAAATTAATAAGAAAAATTATATTATATTATAAATAATAAGATTATAATAGACAATATCAGCATCAAAATATTATATTAAATATTAACAGATCAGTTTATATTTAGAATAAAATAATAAAACACTAGCAGACAGTGTGTATTAAAAATTAAAAAATAAAATAAAGAATAAAATTATTAAAATATTTAAAAGATCTGATTTATATTTTTAAATAATTAAAATAATAATATAAATCAACAACAGACTATATAAATAAAAAATAAAAAAAAAATATAAAAATATATAAAAATTACTAATATAATATTATTAATAATAAGCTAATCAGAGAATTTAATAATATAATCTATATAGATTAATATTTATAAAACTGAATACCACAGCTGAAATAAAAAATAATTAAAAAAAACTAATTAATAAAAATAGAATTAAATATTATAATTATAAAAAAATAAGACACTTTAAAAAAAAATATAAAAATATTAAAAAAAAATAAATCAAGATAATCTATAATAATAATATTAATAAGAAAATATACTATAATAATAATTAAATAATCTATAATATTATAGATTATACAGAAAATAAAGACCTCTATAAAATCAAAGAATATTAAGATATTTATAATAAACAAAATACAGAGTTAGAAAATTAAAAAAAAATTAAGATTTAAAATTAAATAAATAGACTAAAAGATATACATCCAGAATAATTTTAAAAATCAGAAGAATTAGATAATAAAGAATCTAAAAGCTAATATCAAGATATTTAAAAAATATAAATTAAAAACATCTCTACTAATAATAAATAAAAAGATATTAGATTTAAAATAAATTATAGATATAAATTAAAATATACAGAATTATACAATAATTCTAAGTATTTAAAATATAGATTTATTATATTTAGTTTCTATAATAATATATAATATAATATATATCTAAAAGCAAAGTAAAAAAATAAATACTTTTTAAAATTATTAAAAAATACAAAGTTAAATCAATACAAATGATTAAAAGCTAAATAGAAAAAACTGATTTAAAAATATATTATAATATTTAAGAAAATAAAGCAGCAGATAGAAATTAAAAATATTTAAAATATTTAAATAACTAATTAATCTAAATAAAAAATCAGATAAAAAATAATATTTAAAAATAAAACTCTAAAATTAAACAGAAAAAGCTTAATAAATATTAATAAAAAAATTAAAAAACTAATATAAAAATAAATAATAATATTAAAAAAAGAAATTAAGATTATAGCATATAAATAATATTTAAAGATTAAAATTAATATTCTAAAATTAGAAATATAAATCATGATTAACTCAGAAATAACTAAAAATTATATAAATCTAAAGATAAAAAAAAACTGAAGATAATAGAATAATAAAAATCTATATCTATATTATTAATAAAACTCAATAAAAAAAAACTTATAGAAAAAAAAATTATTAAAAAAATTAGATGATTATCTATAACTATTAATAAACATATAAAAATAATTAATTTTAATATAATAAAATTTGTCGCAAACCAATGATTGATAATCATCTAGATCAGAGTAAACTCTTCACTGAACAGCAGTTCAATGATATTCTGATATCAAAAGAGCAGATGTCTAAATAATAAATAAAATAGTCTAATTTACTAAGACTATAAGTAATAATATATTCAAGATTAAATAATTAATTTAAAACAATAGATTAGAATCTAAATATATAATAAATAAATATTTTTATATATTTATTTCTGAGTATAATCACCAGAGCTTTGCTCTGTTATCTTATTTTTATTAAATAAAACTAGACTCTGTTTGCTTTATTACTCTAACTTTTAGATTATAAATAATTCTTTATTCTATTATATATTAATTTTCTATAATCTTTATTCATTCTATTAGCTATAATATTTTTAATCTTTTAATAATTCTCTTTTTTAAAAACTGGTCATCTTAATAATATAATAAATAATCTATATTCCTCTACTATATTATAAATAAAATTTATTTTCTAAAATTCATTGTTTATTATTATAATAATAAGCTAACTATATCTTTAAAATAAAATATTAATAAGCATAACTTATATAAATAGATTAAATAATCTGATATTATTCTTATAATTCTTTATCTTTGCTATTCTCAATAAGACAAAAAATACATTAAATCTAAAATTTTAAAATATTACAGTAAGTATATTTATAACAATTAATATAAATATATTAAAATAACTTCTTTTAATCTTATATAAAAAAAACTATTCACAGTATAATAAAAATTAAATAAAAATCATAAAACTACTCTAACTAAGCTTTTTTATCTTAAGAAGTAATAAAAGTTTTTTTAAAAATACACTAATCAATTTATTTAAACAGATATAAAGAATATTAAAGAATTAAAAAGATTAAAAAAAAAAAAAAACAAAAGATAGTAAAAAAACATATAAAATAAAAAATAATATATAAAAAATAAGAGCTGATTATATTATTATTTAATTTTAATAATATCAATATTCCAATTATAAATAATTTTTCCTAACTTGCTGCTTTTTTTTTTCTAAATCAATTATCATTTAGTACTCCTAAATCTTATTATAATAATTTAAATTTATAATAGATTTCTATAAATCATTTTCTAATAAATATTCTTTTCATTTAATTAAATAATAAATCTGACTATTTTTTTATTTTCAATCTAGTATCTTTTTAATTTTATATTGTTTATCTTTTACTTCATTATTCTTATTTTCTAGATTTTTTATAGATTCTAATAGTAATATATAAAATACAGAGTATATCCACATTCTTATTAATAACTGAAATTAATAGTTGTCATATTCAAGTTTTTTTATAATTCTAAATAATCTATATTTAACTATATTAAATTTATCACTTGATTATTTACTTTTAATATTAAAATTTTTTAATCCTGATATTTATTATAAAAAATAAATTCTCTTTCTTTTTTTAAAGATTAACACATTCTTATATTTAATATTATAATATTATTTTATTTATTATTCTATCTACTATATATCTTTAAATATTATATTATACATCTGTTATATATATGTTATCTATAAAATTACTTTATTAAATTTTTTTCTAATAATATTAAAGTCTATATCATTCTTAGAAATCTATTTAAATTAATAAAATATAATATTTCTTTAATTAAGATATTTTTTATATTATTTAATGCAAACTGTGTTAATAATAATATTTCTATCCAATTATCTTAATTTTAATCTAAATAATATTATAAATATTGTTTAATTATCTATATTATTCTTTCAGTTAATTCATCTGTTTATTAATAATTTACTATAAATAGATTATACTTAATTCTACTTGCTTTAGTAATTATTTACTAATATTTAGATCTAAATAACTTATCTCAATTTAAAATAATCTTAATTAATAATCTAGTTCAACTAAATACTTCTCATAGTATAGGGTTAGGGTTAGGGTTAGGGTTAGGGTTAGGGTTAGGGTTAGGGTTAGGGTTAGGGTTAGGGTTAGGGTTAGGGTT